>SJYA01002731.1:1464701-1501488 GCA_006410615.1 Neotragus moschatus
GGGCTGATGCACTGTGGGGTGAGCTCGCTGAGCGTCACCCGCCCAGGGTGAAGGTGCCGGTGCCCCTGGTGTACCGTGTACCTTGTCGGGGTTGATGTGCTCAATGAGGCGCTCCAGCACCGGCATCCAGCTCGGCGCCAGGTGGCAGTTCTGGAAGAAGACCCACTTGCCCCTCTCTATGGAGCTGCGCATCATGGCTTCCGCCCGCGGGCCCTGTGGGGACAGGAGCGCTGAGTGCTGGCCCAGCCCCCCGGCCCCCTCCTCCTCCACCGCCCGCCTGCCCTACCTGGCCCTGGCCCAGGGAGATGGCAGAGAGCTTCTTGGAGAACTTCATTTCTTCGGCAAATTTGTAGAGGTCGGCAGCAGGGTCAGTGCCCGGCGACAGCACGAAGATGAGGGGGGTGGTGGAGTTGGAGTCTTTGAACAGCAGTGACAGGTTGGCTGTCTGCAGGGCAGAGAGATGCTGGGGTCGCCAAGAGCTTCTCCTCAGGCCACCAGGGCGAGAGAGGGGGCTCCTGGGGCCCCCAGAGTGGTCCCCAAGGGGCTTCCTGAGGGGACTTGGAACCGCTCAGAGCCTCATGTGGTGGCTAAAGGATCCTGGCCTGACCAAGGCTGCCAAGGGGTCCATGCAGGTGCAGCCAGAACCCTGGTCCCAGGGGGCGATTAGCCCAGGCGCTGGCTGACAGCACTTGCCTGGGGCTCAATGAAGCGTGGCTCCAGGTTGGCGGCCACGAAGTCCTGCATGGCATTGGTCACCTTGTCCCCACGTAGGCAGCGGAGGACCAGCAGCTTCTGGAACTGGTCCAGGTATTTGTCCCAGATGCCAGGCAAGGGCTCCCTGCAACAGTGCCCACGTCCCCCTGAGAGCTGACCTGTGGGAGGACCCTGGCCACAGCCTCTCTGCTTGTGGCGGGGAGGCTGGACAGCAGGGAGAATGCGGTGTCCAGGGGCGTGCGGCCAGGGGCACGGGAGAGATGTAGTCACGGCTGTGGGGCAGCCCTGGGTGGCCCCTCAGAGAAGGCCCAGGGCAAGCCTGTACCTGGGTCTCACTCCCTGGATGCACCCACCCTGCTGTGCCCCAGGCCCCAGCTCACCGGTGGGGCTCATGGCTGTCAAAGATGGCCTGGAACTCCGGCAGGTGCTTCACGAAATCATGGGCGAAGGAGGAGAAGGCTGGCAGGTTGGAGAGCGCCTGGATGTCTCTCCAGGCCCGGTCTGTCAGCCAGTCCGGGGCAGGGTTCTCACTCATGACCGAGACGGAGCCTCCAGACAGGAGGTAGCGCCACTCGTTCTGGTAAGGGACAGAGGCGGCAAGCGCCCAGGCCCTGAGCCACGGGTCCGGTGCCCCACCCAGCAGGGCCTCCTCCACCATTCTCAGCCAGAAAACTCGGGGTGGTAGTCCAGCAGGTCTGGGTTAGTGTTACCTCTTTCCCTTTCCCTGGCTGTGTGACCTGAGGCAAAAGATTTGGCCTCTCTGAGCCTCTGTTTCCTCACTTGGAAAGTAGGAAGAATCAGAACTCTGCCTCCCAGGGGTTTCACAGGGGTAGGTCGGAGGGTTGTTGTGAGCCCAGCACCTGGCACACAGCGAGGGCTCCAGCCGTGGAGGAGGTCACTCTCAATGTTTCCCAACGCATCGTGACGTCCCTGGCACTCATGAGACCGTGAGCCGGGAGGCTCAGGACGGTCTCTGCTCACTAGTACTCTCAAGGTGCTGAGAAGGCCTGTGCACAGGACCTGTTGGGTCACAGTTAACCCGGGGCCTCCTGGCTGTTTCACGCAAATAACTGTTTCCGGAGGCCTCTGCCCACCTGCCCTCCCTGTGCTCTCCTGCCTGGTATGCCCTGTCCTCCCATCCTGCTCTCTCAGCTCGGCAGCGGGGCAGCCCCTCAGGCCACCTGTCCTTGGCCGGGCCGCAGTTGCCCCTCTGCCACGCACCTGGTTGATCTTGCCCTGGTTCATCATGATACGGGCACACAGCAGGAAGGCGAACATCAGCTTGTGCTTCTCGAAGAGGCTGCGGCAGACATTGCTGTAGAGGTTGTAGGTCAGGTAGTGGTTGATGTTGGCAATGCGCTTCTTCAGGTTGTCTGCAGGGCAGAGGGGTGATGGCAGTGTGGGGACAGGGCAGAGGGGCAGAGAAGAAAGATCCCTGGGGCACAGCCCAGCCCCGCCAGTCTCCCCAGCAGCCAAAGGAGCAGTCTGGGGCGCACCCCCTTGGGGCATTTGCTCCAAGGAGGCTAGGAGTGGGGTACGTGTTCGTATGTAGGGTGAGTCTGATGAGGGCGTGTGCCAATGCACCTGGGTGTGCGTCTACGTGTGTGTGCCTGCTGTGGAAATGCATCCCGGGGTGTCACCTCTGCACCAGGGTGAAGCCTGGCTGTTTGGNCCTTGGGGCATTTGCTCCAAGGAGGCTAGGAGTGGGGTACGTGTTCGTATGTAGGGTGAGTCTGATGAGGGCGTGTGCCAATGCACCTGGGTGTGCGTCTACGTGTGTGTGCCTGCTGTGGAAATGCATCCCGGGGTGTCACCTCTGCACCAGGGTGAAGCCTGGCTGTTTGGGTCAACGTGTGCATCTGTGCCGGGGTTACCTGCCCTCTCTGAGTTGGCGATGCCCGAGAGGAAGATGTTGAGAAACCACTCGAGGGAGTACTGGTACATGGGGTCCACGTTGGCCAGGTCGGAAACGCAGAAGAAGAGGATCTGGGTGCGGACGGCCACGGGAATGTACTCCATGCGCGTGAGGTCAATGTCCTTCTCTGTCTGCTCTGCAATCCTGACCTTGGCCTGGGGGTGCAGTAGGGGGCTGCTTGTCAGGCCCAGGTAGGCTGGCAAAGAGCAGCAGGCAGAAGAGGGTGGTGACGTGGGCAGGCCTGGGGCAGGTGGGGAGAGGTGGGCAGGGGTGGGGCGGGCAGTTGTGGACCTGGATCTCGGCAGCCTTCATCTTGGAAGCCTCCAGCACCTTGATGAGCTCCATGTCATCCACGGGGTTGCCCTCGGAGGAGCTGAGGCGGTACAGGATCTGGTCTTCAATGTCCTTCAGCTCCTGGCGCATCTTGGCGTTACTGACAATCAGCTGGTTCCTGGCTTCCTCCAGGTCTGGCCGCTCCTCAGCCACGACCTGGCCCAGCAGCTGGTCCTCTAGGCCGCTGCCAGGGGCAGGAGACATTATGTCTGTGGTGCCTGGTGAGCCCTGGATGGCCAGCCTCGAGCCTGTTCACCTGCCTACCTATGCCCCTGGGGCTCCGAAGAGCCCAGCATCTCTGCTGGTGTCAGCCTGGGAGGTCTGACCTCAGTCTCCAGCTGCAGGGCTAAGGCTGAGCCTGGATTCAAAGTGATCAGTTTTCAGTGAGACCTCAGGTGGGAGCCTGGAAACCCAGGAGGGGCCAGGCAGTTGAATGTGGGCGCTGCTGGGGGCTCTGAGAAACTCCCTCTCAGCAGGAGGAGGCTATGGGTGATGAGGAGGACCAGGCCCCAAGGGAGTTTTCACCCCCTGATCCATGGAGAGGTTCACAGTGGCCACTGTCAGGGAGGCCTTAGCACTCTGTGCGGGTGGCCAGCAAAAGCTACAGCGCCTGGGCGTAGGGCAGCAAGGGCAAGAAACAGGGCTTGGGTGCAGGGAGTCAGAGTATGCCCCCCTCGGGGCTTCAGGGCAGTGCTGGGGTGAGCACACAAGGGCCCAGGGAGGGGTGTGGGGAAAGGGCATCCAGATGAGGTGGGCTAGCACTGCCCAGGGAGGCTGGGAGAGGGGCTCCAGACGGGGATCAGGATGAACTGGGGGGATGGGGGGAGCACTGGTTCTTAGGTGGGAACAGTGGAAGTAAGGGGCATTGGTGGAAGGGCTGGAATGACCTGAAACGCAGACAGCCTGCGAGGAAGCTGGTGGGGTCTCTGAGGGGGAAAATCCCTGAAATCTCAGCCTAGGGGTGGGAGAGGGGCAGCCAGGCAGGCCCAGGCAGAGCAGATGCTCGGGGG
Organism: Neotragus moschatus; assembly: GCA_006410615.1. NCBI lineage: Eukaryota > Metazoa > Chordata > Mammalia > Artiodactyla > Bovidae > Neotragus > Neotragus moschatus. The sequence continues at coordinate 1,468,674 of SJYA01002731.1, forward strand.
GCTGGGGGCCAGGGGCTTACCTGGGTGACAGGGTGAAGTTGATGAGGGTGAGTTTGGTGGAGATCTCAGGTGTGTAGTGGGGGTTGGGCAGCTTGGTGGTGATGTACATCTTGAAGTCCTCGTGGTAGGGGATCACCGTGTCCCCCAGCTTCAGCACTGTGTTCCCCTGCTGCTTGTAGGTCTGCAGCGGGTGGGATGGGTGAGCGCTGTGGCCTGGGCCCCGCCAGTGAGGCAGGGGGAGGGGGCTGCCCTCGCCCGTGTCTGGGCTGCCCCCAACACCCGCAGGCCCACCTGCTTCAGCAGCACGGGCTCCAGGGCGGGATCCAGCTCCTCGCCCACATTCTCTAGGAGGCAGGGCTTGCCAAAGCGGATGGCATTCTCCATGCTGCGCAGGAAGTCGCGGTCGCTCAGCTTGAACACATCCAGCCCGTTGTCCTTCTCCTGGGGGCACGGAGTAGGGGGAGCGGGGAAGTGTCCATGTGGGCTGAGAGCTGGCCTGAGGCTCAGCTACTCCCCACGCAGCTACTAAGGCCTGCTGGGTGAGGCGGTGGCAGGGATAGGCTCACCATGTTCTTGATCCATTTGTTGGCCTGGCCCTGAGGGTCAATGAAGTGGGTCCAGCGCTGGGAGAACTGGTTGATGACCCCATTCTCCACTGACAGGGTGTCGTTGGGGAGGCCAGCAATCTGGGGGGACCAGGCTGGGTCGGGGGGAGGCCCACACAAGCAGGCTGTGTCCCTTCCCCTTGCTGCGCCCTCCTGAGGGCGGAGGGCAGTGCGCGAGGTCTCAGCCCTCAGGACCTGCCTCCCGGCTCTGGGCTGACTCCGGACACCCTCCTTCACTGGGCCTCGCATTTCTCTGCCTGTTGAGTCCTAGCTGAGTCAGACCATCTTCATGGAGCCATTGGAGCCCATTGGCGCGCCCAGCCTGTGTCCACTCTCGGCCTGTGCCTACTGCCTCTTGGTTCTCTCTCCCTGGGTCGACTCTACCTGTCCTCCGGGGTCTATAGCTCAGACACGCTCTCTTAACCCCGCGCTCTGGACACTGTTCTCCTACCCCGCCCAGCTCTCACAAGCACCCTTTGACCTCTCTCCCTGCAGTCAGCCAGCACCTGTGCCACCCAGCTTTCTCCTCTCCTGCCCACCAGCCTCTGACCGGCCACAGGCAACTTCAGGGAAGGCATCTCTAAGCACACCCAAGAGAGAGGGTGGGAGGCAGGCGAGGGCCTCCTGGCCCAGCCCAGAGCACACTGCAGGCCCAGCCCGGCTGCTCCAGCCCCCCAAGGTGGGCACCTGCCAGGAGCGGATCTTCACGGGGTTCCCCAGTGTCCCGATCAGCGTGGGCTCGGCGGTGTGTGGGACGTGGTGGGCCACAAGCTGCTTGACCCAGCTGTCGTAGAGCACCGTGCGGTACTGGCCCTGGAGAGACACCAGACTCTGAGCTACCCGAGACAGCCACGATGCCCTCCCACCTCCCCTGCCCCTAGCGCTCACAGCTGCACAGAGGGCTCTGCGCAGAGCCGGAGGTCTGAGCCCTAGCCCCACCAAGGGGAACACCCTCGGCCTCCCCACCTCTAAGCCCCTTCCTAGGGAAACCAGGGGGAAGGACAACAGTGCCCACCCGTTGGGGCAGCTGTGAGGCCTGAGGGAGAGGTGCACAGCAAGCCCAGAAGTACGCGCCCAGCCTTCTGGCTGGGAACGCCAGCCCCGCAACGCAGGATTTCTGGCTGTTTTGGGAGCTGCCATTTCCCCAGTGCCCAGAACAGCACCTGGCTCAGACAGGACGTCTAAAAAAAATGTCTGTTGAATGAGTGTGTGAGAGAAGAGCCACCCTCAGGCTACCACTTATGGAAGTGAGGCCTCACGGCGGGGCTGGGGCGGTCCTCACCGTGAATGGGCCCAGGTAGGCCACAAAGCCGGCGGCCACCAGCACGTCCCCGAAGATGCTGTCAAGCATGTGTTCCAGGTTCTCCACCGTCTCCTGCCAGCGCACTCGCTCGTNGGTGTGTGGGACGTGGTGGGCCACAAGCTGCTTGACCCAGCTGTCGTAGAGCACCGTGCGGTACTGGCCCTGGAGAGACACCAGACTCTGAGCTACCCGAGACAGCCACGATGCCCTCCCACCTCCCCTGCCCCTAGCGCTCACAGCTGCACAGAGGGCTCTGCGCAGAGCCGGAGGTCTGAGCCCTAGCCCCACCAAGGGGAACACCCTCGGCCTCCCCACCTCTAAGCCCCTTCCTAGGGAAACCAGGGGGAAGGACAACAGTGCCCACCCGTTGGGGCAGCTGTGAGGCCTGAGGGAGAGGTGCACAGCAAGCCCAGAAGTACGCGCCCAGCCTTCTGGCTGGGAACGCCAGCCCCGCAACGCAGGATTTCTGGCTGTTTTGGGAGCTGCCATTTCCCCAGTGCCCAGAACAGCACCTGGCTCAGACAGGACGTCTAAAAAAAATGTCTGTTGAATGAGTGTGTGAGAGAAGAGCCACCCTCAGGCTACCACTTATGGAAGTGAGGCCTCACGGCGGGGCTGGGGCGGTCCTCACCGTGAATGGGCCCAGGTAGGCCACAAAGCCGGCGGCCACCAGCACGTCCCCGAAGATGCTGTCAAGCATGTGTTCCAGGTTCTCCACCGTCTCCTGCCAGCGCACTCGCTCGTCTGACAGCCCGTTGATGAGCTGCAGGGACAGCCCGTGGGGTGGGTTCTGGGAGGCTGGCCCTGGATGTCCCTGCCTGGGGCAGCCCCCCGGAGCACGGTAGCCAGGGAGAGGGAAGGGACAGCCACCCCAGGACCAGCCCCTCTACTGTTCAGGCCCCTCCAGCCCGTGGGGGACAGGCTGTGCCTACGGGCCCTCCCCAGAGGGGTGCGCACCTTGTCAGCACGGCCCAGCCGCTGCTCACACTGCTCACACTTCAGCTCCAGTTCCTCCTTCTTGGCGATGCACTCTCGGTACTTGGCCTGCATCGTGGCAATGCCGTCCTCCACCTCATGCAGGCGCTGCTTCGCCTCCTCTAGGATCCTCTGTGTCACCTCCAGGTCGTCCTGGGCCTCCCGCAAGGCTTGCTGCAGGCGGAGGAAACAGGGTCAGCTTTCCCGGTGCCCCTGGGGAGCCCAGGCCCCCACCCCCGGCCCCAGGCCCACCCAGCACTCACCCGCTTGGGCTCCACGGCCTTGGCCACAAAGTGGTACTTGTGCATGGCGCGCACCCATTGGCAGATGGAGGTGCAGGCCTTGGACACCTTGGCGATTGCGGCCGGCTGGAACTCCTCATTGTCGATGTACGGCTGGATGGCTTTGATCACCGCCTCCCCAATGTTGTCCTGGGGATGGGAACCACGGGCTTGGGGCCGCTTCCCAGGGAGGACGGAGAGGACTCTGGCAGGTGGGGGGACACCCTGCTCTTGCCTCTATGCCCCGGGCAGGCTAGGGAATAAACACGACCCAGAAAGGCTGGCCAGAAGAGGAACTTCTGTGTCCCAGGATTTCAAAGAATACAATCAGAGATTTTTCTTCCCCAAGATCTGATAACACACAGGCCCTGTTTAAAACCCATTTAGAGACAAGGGCTGCTTCCTGGCCAGTGTGGAGATGAGTGAGTGGTTTTGAGGTCCAACCAGGCACGTGTTCAAGTGCAATAATCCCCACTCCTAGAGCGCATCACTCCTTCAGGGCTCTTGACCTGTGCTAGGAGAATCCAGGTCTGTAATTTAGGATGAACCTAGGAGTCTGTACGGTTCATGAGCTCCTAGAGGTCAGAGCTTGGGACCAAGGGAGCCTGAGCACTGGCCGTGAGCCTCCTGATTTGGCTTAACTGGATGGATGGGGAGCTCCGTATGGAGTCCAGCTGTCACTGAGATGGGCCATTGTCTCTACCCTCCTTGGGATGTGCCCAGGGCTTCAGCACTGACAGATGGTGGTGGTGGGTGGCCCATGTGGGCTGGAGAGAAACCTCCAAGAGGGCTGTAGGCTCCAGGTGGACCTCACCACAAGCATCCCCATGAGAACACATGCCCATGGATACTGAGAGCCCCAGGCAGACAGGAAGAGAGAGAAATGCAGACAGACAGGTGTTAAATCTCAGGCGCTGAGACCGAGACCGAGGGAGAGGAGACAGTTGAGCAGCCAGGGAAGGTCTTGGCCAGGGCCACAGGGGTTGTAGGGAGAAAAGGACAGGAGAGAGACCCCCCGGGTGGCAGAGCCTTGGAGTGACTGTGGGCGATTAAGGTCTCGGGGGCACTGGGGACACTTCCCAGGTCCGGACTCATCAATATCCATCTGCTGCCTGGTCTGTTGCCCCTGCCCCTTAGCTGGAGAGCTCCTCCAGGCCAGGGTCTGGTCCCCTTGGCTCTGTGACCACAGGGCTATGTGTGTTGCAGGCAGGGGGAGACGGGATGGGGGCCCCAGCTGGCCGGGTGCCTGGCACGCACACCTTGTCGAACTTGAAGAGGCTCTCCAGGAAGCGGCCGGGATCCTGCAGCAGCCCCCTGCCCGGCTCCCAGTAGTCATCCACCTTGGAGCCAGGCTTCTCTCCCGGGGCCTTCTTGGGCTTGATGCCCTTCATGATGCAGACAGCTTCGATGACCAGCTTCACGCCTGGCGGTGGCCGCTGCATGGCGCGCACCTGGGGGCCAGGCCAAGAGTCGGGAAGGGGGAGGTCCCTCAGAGTGGGCATCCCCGGCAGGGACAGCTTCCAGACAGGGCGGGTCCCACAAACGGAGTCCCTACTGCTACGGACCACTGGTATGCCCGGCTACCCCCAGAGGTCTGTCTTAGCCTGCGGCGACTACTGCTCCCCCATGTACCCAGGCCTGGCCAAAAGGCCTCACACAGTCATTTCTCAGGGCCCAGAGCCCTCCTCAGGCACCTGCCTGGGTCCTCGGGGCTAATACAAGGAGGTAAGGGCAGGCAGCTGGGTTCAAGCTCTAGTTCTGCACTCGCCTCTCGACAGATGACGCTCATGAGATGTTAGAGGGAGAGCCTATGGGCTGGAACCCACGGAGGCATCAGGAGAGATGCCCAGAAGGGGCCAAGCCACCTACCTCAGTCACGTCATTCTTGTTGAGGTTGCGCAAGCTGGCCAGGGCTGCGTCCAGGGCTGGCAGAGCCTCATCCAGGTCCTTCTGGGCATCATCAGCGATAGCTTGTGCCTTCCTGGCCTTCTCGTTGGCCTTGATCTCCTCTGCTTGCACTGAATTCCGGGTCTCCTCAGCAATGGCTGTGTCCACCTAGGGACCGGAGGTAGCCAGGCCCCACGGGTGGCCAATGTCAGGGACCGGTGCCCCTAGGTGCCCTCCTTCCTTTTCTCCTCTAAGTGTCTCAGTCTCCCCAGATGGAAGGGAATGAGGGCTGAGATGCCCCATTCTCCAAGGACCCTCTCGGCTGTGACAGCCTCTGGAGGTCTGGGAGTGCTGGCAGCCCTTCCGACCCTGAGTGCTCCTCGTGGGCCTGCCCTCTCGGCTGTGACAGCCTCTGGAGGTCTGGGAGTGCTGCCAGCCCTTCCGATCCTGAGTGCTTCTCGTGGGCCTACCCTCTCGGCTGTGACAGCCTGTGGAGGTCTGGGAGTGCTAGCAGCCCCTTCTGATCCTGAGTGCTCCTTGTGGGCCTGGCATGGGGCTCTGGGCTTCATGTGCTTGAGCGTAACTGCCCCAGGGGCAGGACCCCCTAAACCCACAGGGCACCTCCATACAAGACAGAGAGAGATGCTCCCCTCCCACAAGCCACTTTCTTTCCATCTGCTGGAAACATTTCCAGTGCCACTGCCTTTGCAGAGCAGGACATGACTGTTTCTTCCAGAAAGCTGCCAAAATGAATATGCAAGTCTGCAGAGGCTACTGTGAGGGGTGTGTGTGTGTGTGTGTGTGTGTGTGTGTGTTAGTTACTCAGCTGGGTTCAACTCTTAGCAACTCCCATGGATTATAGCCTCCCAAGGGTCCTCTGGGAGTCCATGGAATTCTTCAGGTAAGAATCCTGGAGTGGCTTGTCATTCCCTTCTCCGGGGGATCTTCCTGACCCAAGGATCAAAACCAGGGTCTCCCACATGGCAGGCATATTATTTACCATCAGAGGACTAACCTTTAAACACGGGCCCTCGTGTAGACGCAGAGGGCCTCAGAGGGAGACTCAAGCAGACTCTGACCACTGCTTGTGGCGTCCCTCCTGCTCACAACAACCCGTGCTGTGACTGCTGGGTTTGGATTTGTCTGTCACGCTCATCACCCTATTTCCTGCCCAGGGTGGTGCCTGGCATAGAAGAGGTTCTGAGCAAGCATTTGTTGAGGGATCGCATGACTGAATGAGGGACCTGGGCACCATGGGTCCGGGCTACTAGGGATCTCGTGGCTGCCTGGGGATGCCGAGCCTCCTCAGACGTGCTCAGCCGTCGTGGAGGGAGCCCAGGAGCATCACGGACCTTGATCTGCTCCATGGTGAGCGTGGTGTCCCTGGCAGCCTCCTCCAGCAGGGGGCGCATGATCTCCAGCTCCTCCTGCATCTTGGCCACGTCCTCTGCAGTGCGCAGCAGCTGAGGGGTCGGGTGGGGGGCACAGAGAGGAAGTCAAGTGTGATAGGGACCAGAGAGCTAGGCCTGGAGGGGACAAGGGAGAGGGCCCTGCAGGGCTGCCCTCACTCATTCACAAGCGAGAGGCTGTGGCTGGCTGCTTCAGGGGGCCCCAGGTTGCCCAGGGGGCCCCGGAGGAAGGGAGCAGTCCAATAAAAGTCTTTGAGGTCATCTGCTTTGGTCTTGCCCTTGGCCCGCCGCCCCTGGTGAGGGAAGAGGCTACCCATTTAAACACTGTGGGCTGCCAACTGACAGGGGTCATGTGGAGTCAGGGCCGAGACAGAATGGGCAGAATCACATGCAGCCAGCGGTTGCCCACGAGGCCCCCACCCCTGGCCCCACCTTGTCGAGCCCACTCTTCATGCGGGTCTTAGCGGTTTTCAGCTCCTGTTTCTTCTGCCCGACAAGGATGGAGAAGATATTGAGCAGCTCCAGGTAGCTCTTGGGGGTCACATAGTTGTGGCGGGCCAGCTCGGCCAGATACTCGACACACTTCTTGGCCACTGACTGGTGGATATACACGCAGACTTGAATCTGTGGAGAAAGATCGAGGATGCCAGCCTGGTAGAGATGGGCCACCAGCGTGCCCTCGAAGCCACTGAAGCCCGGGCATGGGGAGGGAGTCAGGGGCTCCTCACACTCACTCTCACAGGAGGTGGTCTCCAGCTAAAGGTCACCCACTCTGTAGACAAAAATCCCATGACTCAGAGAAGTCAAGAGGCTTTTTAAAGCTCATACAGTTGTCAAGGGCAGGGTTCACTTTGAATTTGGGCCTAAAGGTATCCCAGGTCTTGGCCCAAGGGCTCTCTTGCACCCTTGTCACAGCCCCTGTGACCTGCCTCGCTCAGAAAGCCCTAAGGTGGGGCCCCTCTTGGAGGCTGTAGCTGGGGAAGGGAGGGCCCAAGGCCTCAGCATGGCTGAACAGTGATGGGCTCATCTGAGCTCTCGGCCCTCAGGTGACCGTCACTTTCTTAGGTTGGGCTAGACATAGCTAGCCTCCCACCCATCTGTGGTCTCTGGGTTGTACCAGGGGGCTATTCAGAGAAGCTGCTATGGAACCCTCTGGGAATAAGATAATGGTGACTGTGAAACTGTGTCCAGCCTCCTATATCACCATGACCACCTTGTGATATTCCTATTACACAGATGAGGAAACTGAGGCTTAGACAGGTAAAGCTGGCTGCCTAGAGACTTCCCATAAGCAGTGCGCCTGGGACTCTCACCCAGACCTTAGCGACCCCAAGCCCAAATCTGCACAGTCTCTCCTCACACGGGCTTTCTCCTCACTGAGATACCTACCAGTCCTTCGATTACTTTGGGGGTGGCGTCCAGCTCTGGGATCTCACTCAGGAACATGATGGCCACAGATTCCAGGGCCTCTGCTGGCCACTCACTAAACCAGTCGATGGTGCAGCAGTTGACCAGGGAGGGGAACTGTCTCAGGCGGGCTCGGAAGACCTCTCCAATGGGGCTGGGGGTGGGGGCTCAAATGAGGCCCTGAGACACTGACCCCCCCGCCCCCGGGAACCCAGGACCCAGGGTCATTTGACAGCCCTGCGGTGTGTAAGCCAGGTCAGCCTGGGCCCAAAGGTGCGGCAGCAAACCCAGGCCACCTCACCGCGTGGTGGGCCCGGGTGCTCCCCTGCCCCAGCCGCTGCCCCGCGAGGCTGCGATGGCCGCCCCTACCTCATGCACAGCACCACGTGGATGTTGCTGCGCACGCGCCCAGTGTAGGCGGCCATGAGGTTGGCCTTGGTGGGCTGCAGGCCCTGCTCCTGGATGTACGGCCGCATGGTGTTGATGATCTGGTCCTGCTCATCCAGGTTGTAGAGGTTGGGAATGTCGCCCGAGTTTAGGACATTGTTAATGTCCTCCAGGAAGGACTCATTCTTGATCTGGGGGAGAGTGGGGTGGAGGAAATGAACCTTCATGATGGCCCTGGGGTGCTGGGCTCCATGACCCTGATCTCCCCGAACCTTAGCAGCAGACCCCTTCCACGGACAGTGCCACTAGGCTCAGAGAAGCCCAGGGTTACACAGGTGACCTCCCGAGTCGTGGTTGAGGACTCACACCCAGACCCGCCCTGCAGCAGAGACTCTGAACATCGGTGCTTGGCTCTGGAAGGGCCTGGGTCCTGGGTGGGACATGCAGTGTCTTCCTCCTCTCTTGCTGGGCCTCTCCACATCTCACAGTTAACCCACCGGAGAAAACCAGGCCACAGGCAGAAACAGGTGCTTGCCTATCTCATAGGGCCAGGGTCTGGCCAGTGCCAGAAGGCACCCTCTCTCACCTGACTACGAAAGGGGAGCCCCAGAGAGAAGAGCAAGGCTGGCTGGGAGCATTCTGGGGCTTCAGTTTCGGCCCAACCCCAAATGCCAGTCAGGACGAAGTGTGGCCCTGTCTGTCTTGAGGCCCCGGACCCACCACCTCTCCTCTCTTCAGCCCTGGAAGAGGCTTCACACCTAGCGAGCTCCAGATGGGAGTAGCCCCAGGAAGGAAGCCACAGGCCCAGCATTGTAGGCACCAGTCCTGTGGTCTTTGAGGTCAGAAGCCATTGACCAGTGAGTGTGGTTCTGCCTGTGGTTGGCCATGGTGCCAGGGGCCTTCTTTACCTCTGGGGATAGCCATGATCTATGCCCATCCCCACCCCCGTTCTGATAGGCTGGGTTTGACCCCCTGCCCCTCTTCCAGCCATTCCTTCCAAGATCCACCCCCTAGTAACAGGGACCTGGACTCAAAGCACGGACCACCATTCTGGATGGCATGCTGGGGTGTGTTGTATCCTGCTCACCCCAGACCCCACCCACTGCCCATGTGGTGGCACCTGGGTATCTGAGAACAGGAAGGTGATGGGCAGGTTGTGCAAGCCAGCCTTGAGCAAGACCTTCTTGACGTCATCACGCCACTCTGTCATGCCATAGTTCTTAGACAGCTCAATCTGGAAGCACTCGTACTCGGCCCTGGAGGCAAGTGTTTGGGTAGAGAGTTTAAAGCTTCACCTAAGCCATCTGCTCTCATCCTAGGCAGACTTGCTGACTCCTCGGCCCTGAACCTGCTCTCTGGCCTCCAGACCTTTGCTGAGGCTGCTCCCTCTGCCTGGAATGCCCTTCCCTTCCATCCACCAAGCTCTGATTCAGAGAGAAGGCCCATGGCCACCTCCTCCAGGAACCCCTCCTGGATGCCTGAAGCTACCCACTGCCTTCCCCACAGCATCACAGGGCCCTGCTGCTGCCTCTCCTTGGAGCCCAGGCCTTCTAGAAGCCCATGGGCCAAGTGGGTCTGCCCCAGTGTGGAACATAAGGAAGAACAGGGATGGACATGAGTCTGCCACAAGCTGCCCACCGCCCACCACACCTGGGGGCCCTCACATGTGCGAGGCCAGTCTCGTGAGGGAGCTGCGGCCGCTGCCGCCCACGCCCAGGAGGAGTGCGTTGCCCAGCGCCTGGCGCAGGGTGCGGCTGATGCGGCAGACGTGACTCATAGCGTCCACGAAGAGCACCAGCCTCAGCTTGGCTGTGTTGATCTGGTTGTAGTCTTCCATGTACTCCTCGATTACCTGCATCATCTGGGGGCGATGGGGCGGGGAGTGAGAACAGCTGGGTCCTCCTTCTGTCCCTGTGTGCCCTGGCCCCCCAACAGGGAGCATGTCCCCCTCCCTGTGCTCCTCTGCGCATGGAGGGATGTTGGGCCTTCATATGCCGGGTGAACGAGGCCTGACCTGCCCGACACACCGAGGCCTGAGGGTGGGGTCAGAGAGCTGCCTGCTGCCTCCAGGGCTCCCCAGGATGTACTAATCTGGGGCCCCATGGGAGCTACTGAGAACTAGAGAGGATCTGTGTGGGGAGAAACCACCAGGAGCCCCACTCACTCCAGCTTCATCCTGCTGCCCTGGGATTTTAACTCAAGACTCGTCGCCCCAGGGGCCCTGCCGCAGCTCTGTGGGTGGATGACAGCCCCTCAAACGGGCTTAGTGTGTCCCCAGTTATGGAGCCGGTCTCAGCCGAACCACAGGCTTGCCCTCAGGAAAGGGCCAAGCGGGGCCTCCTGCTTCCATTTGACAGGTGAGGAGATGAGGACTCAGAGAGACAACTGCTGAAGTCCCTGAGCTGGCCTTCCAGACCAGTGTCCAACCTTCTGGTCAGAGGGTGGTGTCTCTTAGCAGTGGCCACAGAGGGCCGGGGTCCCAGGGCTAGGGCCCCAGCAGGACCCTCACCTTCCTCTCATTGGTGATGAGCTCGTAGGACTTGACATCGGAGCCTGGCGACATGAAGTCCCCGTAGAGGATGGGCTGGAAAGGGCAGACCTCTTCAAAGCCCACCTCCCACTCATCCATGTGGCTCTCCAGGAGCTTGTCGAACCAGTCTCGGTCCTCGTCGTTCACCAGGCGGTCGCGGAACACGCGGCAGTTCTCGTGGTACCACAGGCGCAGCAGCTGCACCTTGTCCTGCGGCCACCCTGGCGTCAGTGCCCGCCCTCAGCCACCTCTCAATGCACCAGGGGTCCTGACCTGGGCCTGGCTCTCCCACTGGGACCCGGCAGGACCCTGAGTGTCTGCTGACCCACAGAGGATGCAGTCCCCACACTGCTGCCCTGGCCTCTCCACCGCCACCCCCAGCTTCAAGCCCAGCTGTCAGCTGGGCACCCAGCTCCTTTAGCTTCAGGGTACCCCCTCACTCCAGGCTTCCCAGGTGGTACTAGTGTTAAAGAACATGCCTGCCAATACAGGAGACATAGAGACTCAAGTTTGATCCTTGGGTCAGGAAGATCCCCCAGAGAAAGAAAGAAAGGCCAACCTGCTCCAGTATTCTTGCCTGGAGAATCCCTCGGACAGAAGAGCCTGGCAGGCTATAGTCCGTGGGGTCACAAAGAATTGGGCATGACTGAAGTGACTTATCACAGTTTTCAGAGTCCCCATAGCTCCCCAAACCCAGAGCCTGGGAGGGATGCCTGACTCCTTATACCTTCCTGACACCCCACATCTAACCCCTCACTTGACCCCCAAGTCCCCTCTGACACTGTCCACATCCTGCTGCCGCCTCTGTGCTGACTTTCCCGCCTCTCCCCAGGTGATGAGACCGGCCTCAGGAAGCCCCCGGGCTTTTCTCTCGACCCCTCTGCCTGGAGCTTGGAGGGCTATGGCTAGTGTCCGTCCTGTTCACCTTGTCCCTTAGACACCGGGCCCGCACGCACTGACCCATCCATCCCCAATTCCAAAGTGCACGTCTGCGTCCTCCAGGTCCCGGCTCCCATCACCTCCAGGACTCTCCCGCTGCAGCCCCGGAGCTGCACAGGCACCCAGCGCCCCTGACACTGCTCCCTGCTGCACTCCTGCTCCTTCCCCCGGCACCTTCGGTTACTAGAAGGCACCCCATGGACTCTGCCCCCAGTTTTCTCACACCCTGGGCTGCCATCAGGAACCCACCAGGCCTTGCCGGGGCCTGGCTCCTGCTTTTGTGTGGCCCCATCACAGCCACTATCCTAGGCATGGATTTCACCAGCAAGATGGGACTCAGCTGCTTGAAGCTCCTGGGGGCTTGGCACCTGCCAACGCCAAGTTCTGCCCCTAGCCTCAGGGCCTGACCAGATCAAGACTGAGGAGTTGATCAGGAAGGCCTAAAGCTGGGGTCCTGGGAGGACCATGAGGGCAGTGTGGGCACTCGCTACTGGACACTGGGGAAGGGGCCTACCAGTCCTCACCTCGACCTTGGCTGGGTCGGCCATGAGCATCCCCTGGAAGACCTTGGAGAGGTCCCGCAGGTTGAAGGTGTAGTGGGACTTGGCCGGGGTGGGGAGCAGCTGGGAGGTGATGGTGGAGTACACCATGATGGTGGCTTCCACGAGGGGATCCGTGAAGTGGGCGATCTTGGGGGCCCCAGCTGAAGGAACGAGAGAGTGGACCTGGGTCACGGCCCCTGCAGATCTGGGGCTGTGTCGTCCACACACGCCTTTCCGCACAGCCTGCAGGCTTGGACCCTCCCCCCCCGCCCTGCCCCGCAGTCCTCTCAGATGCTACCTCTGACAAGGTTTTCCTGGTGACCCCCACCATGGGGTGTAGTCCCTCACTGGGAGCTCCCCACTTTTATATCTTTATCACTGGCCTAGCCTGTCCCTGTGTTGGGGGTGTTGGGATACAGTTGTGGAATTGGAGACACTGATGGGGCCAGACCCGAATGAAACGTGCTGCTTGGAGCCATGTGTGGGGAGGGGTGCATGGCCCACACGGGGGTAAGGAGTGCACTGCCGTGGGTGTGGAAGCCGGGGCTCAGCCAGGACTTTGGGGGCTTATCACCCCCTTGCATTTTTACCACTAACACAATCTATTTGCTTGTGCTCTGAAAGCTATCCAGTTTTTTGCTGGGAACCAAAATTTTGTCAGGGGGAATTTGGGGCAGAGAGAGCCTCCACAAAGAGAAAAAAAGGCAAAGAAGGGGCAGAAGGGCTCACTACCCCTAATATGGGCTCCTCTGTTAACACAGGGACTGTTTTAGGTGCTGGGCACAGGAGGTGGCCTCCACAAACACACTTCTTACCCCAATAAGCTGCCATTCTTGGTGAGGAAGACAGACTCCGACTAGTTAAGAGGAGATTGAATAAGCCGGGGTTGGGACATTTGATATAAATGCTGGAGAGGCCTTGCCCAGGAGTGCATGGGAACAGAGACCTGAAGCCCTGAGGGGCCAAGCAGGCTCAGAACTGGAGGAGGGACATCTTGCTTCTACTATGGGACGGGCATGGACCCAGGCCCTGGCCAGCCACTCAACAGGTGACTGACCCTCTGGAGGCCATCGGTGCAGGGTGACCTTTGCTGTGGCACTGTCCTGAGGTCACAGGAGCCTGAGGAGGGCTCACTGTGGCCCCTGGGACCCAAGCCTCAGCCACATCCAACTTGAGTCCGGGGCTGCCCCTGGAACAAGGGCCCTTGCCCCCTCCAGGCCCTGCCCAGGGTACTGGGCACTACACTTACGGACAGGCTCCCGGTAACTCTTTTCTCCGAGGAGTCCATCTAGAGGGTTGAGGGAGAGACAAGGGCTCAGAGTCAGGGGAGCCACTTGTTGCCCACTTTGACTGGCTATATCCAGCTGAGCAGCCCCTGACCACCATCCCCTCCTCAGAGCCACATGACCCCACCCCTAAGCTGGGCATGGAGGCAAGTTCTGGCTTATAATCCCTGGGGGCAGGGAAGGGCAGGCCAGAGAAGGGAAGGCCTGACTCCCTTCACTCACCACCTGGCACAGTGCCAAGTGGAGTTCAAAGGTCAGAGCATGTTCTTGGTGGGAAGTGAACCGATTGGGGGAAAATGCATCCGGGGTGGACCTTTCTTCAAGCCTCATGGAAGATAAGGACCACTTCGTTCACTCTGTTTCCTCATGCTCAAAAGTATCAACAGCATCTCTCCACTAGAGATTCTAACATATGTGTGTGTGCTTATATGGGTGAATGTACATGTTTGCGTATGTATAAATCATATATTCAGCAGTTTCCATGTGCCAGCTTCATACCAGATGCTCTACATGCAGTGTCTTATTTAACCCTGACAACTTGGGGTGATGGGCACCAATATTGTCACCCATTTTAGATGAGGAAACTCTGGCTCAGAGCGGTTCATGAACTGGCCAAAGGTAACAGAGCTGAGTAAGGGGTGGAGCCAGTGGTTCAGCCACCCTGCTCTTCCCAGTGTGGCTCACTGGACCTGGGCTTCTGCTGGAGCCCATGGCCCTCCCCACTCCTGTCTGGTACTTACCCACCCAGCTGCCCAGGATGGTGGAAAAGATGCGCTTCTTGCTGATATCATCCATCTCAGCAAAGGACAGGTAGTTGAAGTGGCGGGTCAACCGTGGTGTGACGGCATTTCTGCCTCCACCCGGGGGGCCCATGGCACAGACAAAGTTGATGTCTACCAGCTGCTTGAAGGCTCCTGGAGTGAGAGTAGGAAGTCAGAAGGCCCTGCCAGGGGCTACATTAAAGCTTCTGTGGGCCTTGAGCACTTCCACCTTCATGAGCCTCCTCCTCCATTAAAAGAAATTTTTTTTTTTTTTAGTTATACTTCACAATAGCATTGGTACATAGACAAACGCATTGATATCGTACATTTTAAATGCTCTGGGAAAATGTTCATTTTCCCCTTGCTTTTAAAAGAGATGAGGACAGTTTTGCGGACCCTCTATGAGTCTGTGGGCCTAGGCTCTGACCAGCACACCCCACCCCCTCCCCTGGCCCAGGCCGAACATACGCACCGATGTTCTTGCGGTCATACCAGCCGCCGTGGTCCATCCACTGGCGCAACAGCTCAATGGGTGGCTGGGCACCATAGGTCTCCAAGGCTGGCATGTTCAGGTCATCGATGAAGAAGATGAAGTTGCGCCCCAGGGGGGGCCCGAACACACCTTTCCGCCTGCGGGGAGGGGCTGTGTGAGCCCAGGGCGCACGGCACCCGGGGCTTAGGAAGCCCAGGGCGGCAGGACGGCAGCTCCACCTCTAGGAGGCCCTCGCTAGCTTCAGCCTCCCCCTAATCGCTGGGCCTCTTGAGGAGCTCCTTGTCTCACTCTGAGTGTCCTGGGACATCACATCTGGCTGTGCTGGGTCTTGCCTCCAGGCAGATGGATAACAAGCCCTACCCAAGTGCCCGGCCCAGGGAGGGTGCCCACAGAAGGGATCAGGAGAATTCCTGATAGAAGAAGGGTACAGGGGTGCCTCGGGCCCACCCGGGAGGGGAGGGGACACAGCAGCTGGCTGAGCCAGGCTGGGGGACATGGGGACCCAGGAAGGAGCCAGGGGGCCTGCCTCTTGTCCAGCTTGCTGTCAATGAGGTCCTGGGTTTGGTTGGCTGAGGTGCGGGCAGAGAAGGTGAGGAAGTGGCTGACGTATTCCAGTGGCAGGTTTTTGAGGAGCTTGTTGGAGATGGTGAGGGTCTTCCCTGTGCCCGTGGGCCCGATGCACAGCACCTAGGAGAGGGGGGTCACGGGGTCAGAGCGTTCTCACAGGGCCCGATGCGCGGTAGGAGGTGCTGCCCTGTCAGTGCGGGAGGCCGGTCACTCCCGGCCTAGGCCCTGGGGTGCGGGGAGGCTGGGGTGGCAGGGCTACTCACGGGCTTGTGGTTGGTGAGCAGCATGTCTAGCAGGTAGGACATCTGGATGGTGTCCATGGTTGGCACGATGATGCTGCAGTAGTTGGTGTCTGGCATCATGGTGAATGTGGTGGAGGAGTCCATCCACTTCACCCAGGCGACCTGGAACCACAAGTGGCACAGGGCAGGCCTGAAACCTCTCCTCATTCCCGTCCAGGCTGAGTGTACCAAGAGGGCAAGGAGCTGCACTGCTGGGCAAGAGGGTCCAGCAGAGGGGCTGCTTCTGGTAGAAATAGAGCCCTGCTTTATGCACAGGTTTCAGGACTCTCAGAACAAACCTCCAGGAATCCGGGGGTCTCTGCACACAGCTGCCCAAGTGAAGGCTTCAGTTACCTCCAGTGCGGCCAGTCCCTGGGCCTCTGCATATGAGGGAAGTCCTCCGGGAACTGGACAACCCAGAATGCAAAGATCTTTGCTGTCGACTTTAAGCTCCCAAGCCTGTGGGGGCCACAACTGTGGGACTGGCATTACCTGGATACTGAGGAGTCACCTGGCCTGGTCTTCCCCACCATCCCCAACTGCATGAATCCCTTCACCCACTCACAGCCCTGACTCAACTTGCAGACCTCCCTCTCTGAGGTCAAATCAACATGTCCCACTGGGGATGGTACTGATGGTTAGACTCATATGTGTGAGACCCCTGGCAGGACTGTGTGTGGCGATTGTGAGACCCCTGGCAGGACTGTGTGTGGCGATCACCTCTGAGGTGCCTCTCTGGCCACTCCTCCTTCTGGGCTGGGGTCCTGATGCCATGAGGGTAGGTTCATGGAGCCCTTGCTGGCTGAGAGGAGCAATGGGGACACCGCGACAGGCCATGGGGGCTTACTTCTCCACTCTTGGGGAGCCCCAACTCTGGGCAAATTGATGAATCCCTGGGCTCAGCAGCAGGACGGGACAGGCAGTGAACATGGTTGGGAAGGGAGGCACTCTGTCATCCCCCAGTCCCAGGTTCAAGGCCAGCTCTGACACCAACTAGCTGGGTGTGACTGTTCTGAGCCCCAGTTTCCTTGTTTTGGAAATGGACCCAGTAGTAGCCACCCTGTGGGTCTGTGAGGATTCATGAGATGACACAAATACCCCAGCGGGACACCTGTGGCCATCCACAGGGCCTCCTCTCTGCAGCCATTGAGTAGGACTGCCACCACCTGACCGCCTCCCTCCCCTCCCCCTCCCCACGCTGCTCCTGGGACCAGGCCTCCGTCACCTGCTTGCCCTCCTCCTCCTCTTCGTCATCGTCACCGGTGCTGCTGATGCCACCGTCCTCCAGCCTGTAATCAAACACCAGCCCCTCCTCGGGGAAGAGCAAGGCCACCTGTGAGGGATCAGGGGGGAAACAAATAGGTGATGAGGCCCAGTCGCTTACATGGCCACTTGTTGGGCCTGGGCCTGGGCCTGGGGGACAGCCCCACAGTGCTCAGCATTCAGCATACACGTCCTAGCCCTTGCAGCCCAGCCCAGGGGCCGCTGCCTCTCACGTTTTCTGTCTTCATCTTGATCCTGAGCCAGTGGCTGAAGCTGTTGCGGCTAGTGCTGTCCCCTGTGGCGCCCACACTCCAGACGAGCGAGAAGATGAACCAGGGCTCAATCAGCTCAGGGATGCGGCTCAGCTTCTCGGGGGGCATCTTTTTGAGGCCCTGGGGACAGAGGCGGGAGCAGAACTGAGCGACCTGAGGAAGCCAAGGGGGTGGGGTAGTGGTCATCCCTTGGCCTCTGCAGCAGACTGGACGGGGGTGTCCCATGAATGAACCATGTGAGCCAATCCGACTCTGTCTTGCAGGAAGCTGGACTTGGGATTCGGGGCCCTTGGGCGAGGCAAGCAGGGCAGGAGGGAGCAGGCTGTAGCCCATCACTCAGCGTCTCACTTCCTTGGGCAGGAAGGGCTTGAAGAAGCAGTCCAGCAGCTTGAGGAGACTCATGGTCAGGTTGCTGTTGGTCGAGGTGATCACCTCCTTCACCAAGGACCGGACGAAAGCGAGGGACTCCTGCAGAGGACGGGCACCCCACTCCTGCAGATGTTGGCCATAGCACCCGGCTGCCCCCACCTGGGCTGGCCACTGCGGCCTCCCTCACCTCCAGGAAGGAGATAAAGAGGGACTTGAACTGCTCCTCAAAGGGCCTGAGTAAGGCAGGGAGACGCCTCAGCCAGCACTCGACGAAGGGCATGAGCCCCAGGATGCTGGGCTCCAGGTACACCATGCCGCAGCGGGAGACTGTGGCGGGGGAGGCCACTGCCAGGTCTTGCACCTCAAACATCATGGTCATCGCCTGCCACCAAGATGAACTGCGTGAGCGGGACAGCTGCCAGGGCAGGGGAAAGGGCTGCAGGGCCATGGGGAGGGGCTGCCCGGCCTGTAACAGTGGGCAGGCCCCGGGGCAGGTGGTGGGCCAGGCTCAGTGCTGGGGTGGGGGCAAAGGCAGGAACCCTTGGGCCTCAGCTGATCATGTGGCTCTCGCTGGAGCCTCGGGGAGGAGCCTAAGTCAGGAGATTCCTGGAAGCCCTCTGGCCAGCCTGGGGTCAGGGCATTTTGGGGTCCCTGGAGCCCTTGGGAGACCTGATAGGAGCTGTGTGCTCTGCTCCAGAGAACCCAACCTGTACATGGACACAGGATCACACTGGCCTCTGTACCACGTGTACCCCGGACTCCAGGCACATTGCCCGGATGCCTGAGCTGATCTGAGCTGAAATGGCTGTGAGTGGGCCTGGGAAGCCCAGGGCAGCATCAACTAAGACTGAGGTGTCCATCCTGGGCTGAGAGCATTGCAGAAAGTGGGTCTGCCGCAAGGGAAGCACCAGGCAGCTGCGCGGGACGTGCCTCAGGTCCAGGAGCCTGGGGATGGGGAGGGTACCGAGGCCCGGAGAGGAAAGGGTCGGGGGGGTGAGGCTTGGCCAGCCCGGTGTGGCCCCTGGGCCCACCCAGTTGCAGAGGATAGCGGGGTGAGTGGACAGGCCGACGGACCTCTGTAAGCTTGATGATCTCCCCGGAGCTGAGGCACAGCTTCTTGTTGTCATCCAGCACCGTGTTCATGTTCTCAATCCAGACGGCATCCACTGGCCCATCGAACATGTACCACTTCTTGCTGGTGTCGGAGGAGATGGCCCCCATCCGGATGAGGGAGGAGAAGATCCCATCTGTCCTGCAGCCACCAGGGAGGGGAGGGCTGTGGGCATTGGAGGCGGAGGGCCCTGGGTGCCAGGGAGGAAGGGCACAGCCGGCTCCCAGGGAAACCTGGATCCAGGCTGGTCCTGCTCTGCGTTTTTGTTTTTTTTCTTAAGTACCTTCATTCATTTTAAAAATTATAGTAGAGAAAATAGGACTTTTTGGTGTAGTATGATATAATGAAAACGTGGTTTTAGTCTCTCCCTGCTGTGCTGTGCTTGGTTGTTCAGTCATGTC
Organism: Neotragus moschatus; assembly: GCA_006410615.1. Classification (NCBI taxonomy): domain Eukaryota; kingdom Metazoa; phylum Chordata; class Mammalia; order Artiodactyla; family Bovidae; genus Neotragus; species Neotragus moschatus. Next base: position 1,487,743 of record SJYA01002731.1, read on the forward strand.
CGATTCTTTGTGACCCCGCAGACTGTAGCCCGCCAGGCTGCTCTGTCCATGGGGATTCTCCAGGCAAGAATACTGGAGTGGGTTGCCATGCTCTCCTCCTCTCCCCGCTGAGTCTTCACTAAAGTTACATTAAAGGAAGATGGAAAGCGATACCCTCAAAAGAAAAGGAAGATGGGGAGGAGGGAACACAGAAGCAGAGGCCCACATGGTCCCAGAAGATGTGCAGAGGCGGAGAAGGGGTAAACAACCTCTCGGAGAAAGCAGTGGCATGAGATGCCTCTGGTTCCTGCCACAGACCCGGGAAGGCTCAGACTTCAGAGGCGCCAAATGCCAGGGAAGCGGGTGGGTAGAAGGGCATTTTTCTGGTCTGGTCTCCAGACCCCAACCTGCCCACACAAGAGCCTGGAGTGGCTGTGATTGAGACCCTTCACCAGAAACGGGGGAAGCTGGACAGGCCCATGTTCAGAAAGACAGGTGACTGCCCTTCTCCAGTGCTCATTCCCCACTGGGTTCCCAGAACACTGGGGCCAAGAAGAAGACACCCCAGCAGGAGACTGGAGACTTCTCTGGAAAAACAGAATAGCCCCAGAGAAAACCTTCTAGTGCTGACTGGTGGGCGTCTAGTCAGCTCCACGCACTTCCCCCTAAAATGTACACCTCAGCCTGGGAGCACAGGTCCCGAAGAGGGAGCACCAGCCTCTCGTGGGTACTGACAATAATAGTCAACTGTTCCTGAGTGCTTGCCATGTGCTACACCGTCCCAGCCATCTCCTGTGTTTTTATCTCTCGTCATTTTTATCCCGACTTTGCAGGTGAGGGACAAAGGTCCGGGGTGGGAGGGATGAGATGCACTCAGTGAGGAAGCACAGTGGTGGCAAGAGTCCCAGGAAGTTGGGCTCCAGAGCCAGAGCTCCCAGCCTTCCACTCAGCTGGGGGAGGGAGGGGCCAGGGACCCACAGGCTGCAGGGGCAGTCACTGGAAGGATCCCAGGCCACTCACCACTCATGGGTGAGCAGGTCAAACTCCCCATACAACTGTCCCATTGTGATGGACTTGGGGTTGAGCACGTAGTAGTTGACGGCCTCGTACACGCCGCCGCTGATGGATGGCTGCCCTTTCAGTGACGTCATGGCGGCGGCCAGGACTCTGTAACACTGGGGAAACGGCCAGCCAAGAGTGAGCCTCCAAGCCCCCTGGAGAGCAGGGCTGGCATGGGCTGTGGGCCTCAGGGAGCAGCGGGGTGTTCTAAAGGCCCAGGAGGCACCGCGGGGGCCAAGACCCCTGCTGCTGAGGCTGCCCTGCCCTCAGGCCCACTGTGTGGGCACTGAGCCACCCAGCTTGGCTCCACTTAAGTTACTCTTTTCTTTTTTTTCTTTTAAAAACTTTTATTTCATGTTAGAATATAGAGAATGAGTTTATGGTTGCCAGAGGGGGAGGGGTAGATTGGGAATTTGGGATTGACATGTACACACTGCTATATTTAAAAGCAGGTAACCAGGGACTTCTCTAGTAGTCCAGTGGCTAAGACTCCACGCTCCCAATACAGGGGGCCCGAGTTTGATCCCTGGTCAGGGAACTAGATCCCACATGATGCAACTAAGACCTGGCATACCCAAATAAATAAGTAAAGCAGAAAACCGACAAGGACCTGCAGTCCAGCGCGGGGAACACTTACGTCACTCTTGCCGGAGCCTGTGGGCCCGACGAGCATGAGGCCATGCCGCACCACCGTGGTCTCGTAGAGCTGGATACACTTGGTCAGGAATCCTGGAGGGACATGGCGGGGGGCCCAGGGTCAGAGCAGGGGCTTAGATCCTGGCTCTGCCACTAGTTCGTTGTGACCTCACTCCCCACACCTCAGTTTCCTCATCTGTGAAATGGGGTGGCAGTAGTACGTACTTCATAGAGGCCTGTGAAGCCCTGAGCCTCTGTGCGCACAGAGCGTTTGGAGAGCTTCCAGGTTGATGAGCACCTCCATGGGCTGGGACGGTGACTCACCCCAGCTGCATGGGGACAGACCTCACGCTGTGCAGCCCTCTACCCTGCTGTTACCTGTATCCTTTACCACATCCTTTTTAAAACAAGAAACCAGCAAACATTCCTGTTTCCCTGAGTTCTGTGAGTTGTTCTAGCAAATGATCAAGCCTGAGGAGGGGGGCATGGGAACCTGTGATCTGTAGTCCAGCAGAACAGAAGCTGTGGGTCACCTGGGGAGCCCGCACTCGTGACTGGTGTCTGAAGGGGGTGCAGTCCTGTGGAACTCAGTCCTTAGCCTGTGGGGCCCGTGCTGACCCTGATTCGTGCCAGGTTTGAACTGACCTGTAGAATACTCAGGCATGTTAGAGAATGGACGAGTTGGAGGTAAAACCCCACACCTCTGGTGTCAGAGGTGCTGAATGTGAGAGCGAAGGTGGAAGAGGTTTTCTTCAACTCCCATCGCTTGAAGGGTCCCGGTGGCGACAGGGGCAGAGAGCCCCAGCCCGCAGCATGCTTGGCCAGGCGTGAGAGACCCTGAGGCTGGACTGCGAGCCTGGCATAGCCGGACCTAGCCCTCTTCTGGTGCCCACAGGACTGCGGGGCAGGGCCAGGGCTCACCGTCCACGTCCTTCAGGTTGCTCTTCTCGCAGGCCTGGCGGATGGCCTTGTCCAGGATGCCGTAGTCAGTCTCCTCCTCCCTGATGGTGGGGAACAGGTCAGACACGATCCCAGAGAAGAGCTTGAGGTCCTCCTGCAGGAACTTGGGCACATTCACGTCTCGGATGGCCCGGAGGCAAATCAGCTCCTGCAGCAGAGGCCCAGGTCAGATGACCCTCGACCCTCAAGCTGCTCTGGAGCCCCCCTGGACGGCCCACTCCCCCAGACCCCCGCCACCAGAGCTCCCCTGGAGCCCTTGGGCACCTCTTTGAATGGAGCTCACCTCGTCCATGCTGGGGTTTTCTCGCTTAAGGTTCCCGGCAGCTGAGATCACAGTCTTCACAGCTCTCATCCCGAAGTCATAGTGGTCCTGTCACCGCCAAAAGAGGAGGGGCCGTGGGCACTGTCCCTCTTGGGGCTTCTGGGGAGCACTCAGCCTCCCACCTGACACCGGGCCGGGCCTCATCGCCCAGCTCGTGGCTGACGTCGCTCCCCCTGCAGGCTGTCAGCACCGCTCGCACACCCCAGCCTGGGCTGGGCACTGCACTTCGCGCTCTCTGCTGTCTCTACTTCACTGCCCCAGTCGTGTGCGCCCTTTACCAGAGGCAGCACCCTGCCTGCCTCCTGGACCCTGAGGGTGAGGCGCCTGCCTTGGTCGCAGCTCATCCCTGCGGTCCCACTCGGCACAGCAACAAGGGCAGGGAGGCACTCAGGTTTTATTTACATTGAGAATGAAGGAGCTTCCCATCTCTGCCACAAGAAGACTGGCCTCGACGGCCTTTGCGCTTCCTTTTAACACACATCGCCTCTCTCCAGACCCGCCCTCTTGACCATGCTACCATGGCTTTTCCCATGGCTGCCACTGGGTCCATCTCTCTCCATTATAGAGCAGATGTGATAGAAATATCAAGCTCATCATTTTGCCCCACGGTGTCAGACCATGAGGTTACATACATGTGGGCCCAACCCACAGACCAGCATGTTTCCCAGAAATCTTCGGCTTGGAGCTGGATGCAGAGACTGGGCTTGGCTTCAGCTCTTCAGCACTTGGGGAGGGGTGAGCGCTTTCCAGAACCATGTGGGGGATAATGGCTCTGGGGATTGGTGGGGGCATTTTTGAAAGCAGATGGTTAGAAAGAAGGGTCTGTGGAGGTGCTGACACCATGATGCACTCCGTGGGGGAGCTGCTCTTTTTCCTAGTAATAGATTGCTCCTCTAGCCCATGGTTTTCGGTAGGCCCCACCGGGCCAAAGGCAAATATAGTCTCCCAAGCCACAGGGATGACTGTTCATGCATGAATAGGTCACCTAGAGAGGGCCCATGAGGGTGACAACAGGGACTTATCTCTGGGACCATTAAGAAACTAAGCCGGTAGCATCTAAGCCCAGGGCCGGGACTCATCTCTGCTACTGTAAAGGGGCAGCCTGCCTGAGACTGGAGCCCAAACGGAAAGGTCATTCACTAGCGTCAGTGCCTGAACCAGTAGCATCAACCCCTAGACGCAGGCCCAGCTCACCGAGGGGCAAGCCCTGGGGTTGGGAGGCTCCAGGGGAGGTGGGGCTGGCTGTCCCCCTCTGGCCCCATGCAACCTAGGTGCGCCTGCTCCCCAGCCTTGGTTGTGTGGTGCTTAGGCTCTTACTGATCAGGGCTCCCCCAGCCATGGAGAGGAAGGGCCAGGCTTGTGCCTGCACTAGCCCAGGGGGCCATCTGTTCCTGGCTCCTGCTCTAGCTCCCCTGCACACACCGAGCCCAGGCAGGCTCCTGGCTGCTTCAGACCTAGTGTCCTCAGCTGAGAAGTGGGGGTGTGATCCCTACCTCCGAGGGTTGCAGGGAGAAGACAGCGGCTCCCAGACCCTGGAACCTGCTCTGGGCAGGGTCTCACCTGGGAACTGAGCTGCTCGGAGGACAGCTTGAAGGTGGTCGTGATCTTCTTGGCCAGCACATTGGCCTCGTTGAAGCCAAAGGAGTAGAGAGAAATCTCCGCGATCATGGCGTAATCCGGAACCATCATGGCCACAGGCCGGAAGAGCGCCTGGGGCACAGGGCATCTGCCTGAACGGAGAGGCCAACCTCCCCTCCCAGAGCATCACCCACTTTCTGGATTGTCTGGTCCTCAGAAGGCGGCTCCACTGCCCTCCTACCCTGCCAGCACCTGGATCCTCTCTCCATTGCGCCTGCCATAGCTGAGGGATCCCCTATGGATGGATCCCTCTGCCCGTTAGAAACCAGTCCTCTGTGTTGACTTGAACCTGCCCCTGCCTTCTCCCAGGCCCTGAGGACAAGCCTGGCCCTTCCTCTCCGTGGCTGGGGGAGCCCTGGGCAGGAGGGCTGCCATGGGGCAGCACAGTCCCTCATGTCCAGCAGCTGTGTCCCTGCATAAGCGCGTGAGCATCTCCGAGCCCAGGCCACAGCTCCGGTGTTTCCCAGTGCCCTGAGCAGCCTCTGGACCAACCCAGGCCTGAACTCACCTTCAGGTTATCAGGCAGCTCAGTGCGGCCAGCGTACCCAGGATTCATGGTAATAAACACAGCACAAGACGGTACGAGTGGGATCTCAACGCCTTCAAACATGAAGCGCTCTACCTGCGGGGTGGGGAGGAGTTGGCACGCCTGTCCCGTGCTCTGGATGGTCCCCTCATCCCACTGATAGTCCTGGCTATAACGGGTCAGCCTGGACTGACCCTTGACCATGGATTGGCTCTTCTCCCAGGATCTGACCTAAGACCTCTGGTCCCAGTGACCACCTCTGGCCTCCCAGGTCCCAGCTCCCTGAGGTCTTCACACATCTCCTTCCACCCCCATTTCCTGACACTGATTCTCCCTAGACCTGGGCAAGCTCAGCCCTGACTAAGACCCAGGGCCCTACTGGGGTTGGGGCACCTGCCAGTCTCCCAGTTCTTATACCCAGGAGAAGACCTCTGGACAGCCTGAACAAAACTAAAAGAAGGACAAATGGCTAGGGCTTCCATGAGCGTCAGGTGTGGGGAGGGACCGCTTTGTCCATTGCAGCTTGTCCTGGGAGCTGTACCCAGGGTGGGGTAAGGATATGGGGCTCCCTGGCTGGCTACAAAAGTCCCCTCACAGACAGCTCTGCTAGGTGGTTGGGGGAGTGCCCAGATCCCTGTGAGATGAGAGAGGCTGGGCTCAGGGCAGAGGCCCCAACTCCTGGTTTCCCATCCCGCCAGTGTAGGGGGGTTACGAGGCAGCATGGGTGGGGTGGGTACAGTTGCAGTGAAAAGGTGGTCGGTTACAGGAGACGTGGAGGGAAGGCTCCCCCAGAGCTCACCCGCTGTTGCTGCGCCTTCTGGATTGTGGTGATCTGCTGGGCCACCACAGACAGCACCTCGATATCAATGCGATTGAACTCATCAAAGCAGGCCCAGGCGCCAGCACTGAGAGGAAAACACCATGGGGGCATATGAGTTCAGAGCCCGCCCACCCCGGCACCTCCAAGGGCCCCTGCCGGCTGCCGGGAGGCGACCACTGCTGCCTCTGTGGCCTTCTCGGTCAGCTCTGCCACAGCCCCAGGAGCCATGCCCCTTCCCAGTGCTGCCAGGGGCCGGGCCTCGACTCCTGCCGTTCCACGCCCCCCCCCCCAGCACCCTGCTGGGCTCCTCCTGGGGCAGGATCCCCGCCAGAGCATGGCCCCCCACCCTCTGTGCCGCCTACACACCCAGCCTCACCTGGCTAGGCCCTTGAAGAACTTGCCCATGGCCAGGAAGTCGAGCTGGTCGGAGCAGTTGAACACAACGGTTTGGATGGCCAAGGCCTTGCCCAGGTCTTTTGTGGTCTCAGTTTTCCCTGTACCAGCTGGGCCAGCTGGGGCACCCCCAAACTTGAGGTGCAGGGCCCCAGTCAGGGTCAGGTAGCACCTGAGGGGGTGAGAGGTGATGGGTGCAGCCCTGCACCTTCTCAGGAGTCCCACAGACTCGAGAGAGCCCCACCCTCTGCCGTCTCAGGCCCCGTAGAGGGGTGATTCCTGCCCCTCCGTGTGCTGAGGGTGCCAAGCACGCCCAGCCCTGGCTGCAGGGAACAGGACTGGAGCCCTCAGCCACCTGACCAGCGCTCCCCACCCCATGGCCCTGCAGTGCTTGGCTCAGGGACCTGCTGGGATGGCTGGGCTGTGGTCACTCTTCCTTTTATTGCTCAAAACCCAGCTTGAAAATTCGGTTGCTACTGACTACAGGCAGCCAGCGGAAGCAACTGAGGGCTTTAGGAGAGAAGTATTTACTTTGTCAAGGGACTTTCCTCCCGTTTCTCTCAAAATCAGCTGCTCTGTCATGGTGAAAGGAAGATCTGACTGGTAAAACCCACTTGATGTTTACTGAGCACCACACACGTGATAAGAGCTTTGCAAGGCAGCTCAAGAAACTCTCCGGACCGCCCGGAGGAGGCTGCAGAGGAAACTGAGGCACAGGGGCGTGAGCCACCTGCTCAAGATCATGAAGCCCATAACGAGCAAGAGACAGCTAAAAAAACCTCAAAGCCGAGCTCCTAACGTTCGACTGTCTGGTTCATCATAGATGAATTGCACTGTGTGGGTCCTGGACCCCTGGGCCAGCCAGAGTTGGAGGGCCAGCCAGTGTGAGAGGGGGTGTGGGCAAGGGGGCGCTCACCTGTCCGTGAGGGGCGTGATCACCAGCCTACCGCTGTTGCCCAGGTACTCGTAGCCATAGATGAACTCGGCATTCACAGCCCGGATGTACAGGTTGTTATTCATCCAGTAGTACCTGGCATTGCAGGGAGATGGGTCCCCAGGGCATGTGGACCATGGGCCACTGGGCAGGGTATGTGGTTGAGGAGAGATGGTTCTTTGGGGGAAACGAGGGCATCGAGGCACATCCGGCTTCCCCCGGGCACCGAGGTCAGCTCCAGCCTCTTGTAGCTGACTCTCCACCCTGCCCTGCACACTCCTGCTGCTGCTCTGGCCTGGGGATGGATGTGGCCGCACTGCCCGCCCCCTCACCTCAGCTGTGAGATCCACTCGAAGTCATGCACGCTGACCACGCTCTCCTGGACCAGCTTGTGCACCACATCCTTGGCGTGGACCTCGATGACGATGAGCGCCGACAGCACAGCTCGCTGCATGCGGGACAGACCTCCCCGCACCAGGGCCACCAGGTCACTGAGCTGCAGGAGCCAGGGCACGCCGTCAGGGGCGGGTGGGCCCGTGCTGCAGGCAGGCGGGCCCGAGCTGCAGGCAGGCTTTCCCTGCCTTGCTCAGGGATGGGCTTCCGCCAGCAACAACCCCTCTCTCTTCTGGGGGCTTCTGATGGTCTGGGATGGGCAGGGTGCGGGGACCGGGAAGAGGAGGTTAGGCAGGACATTGGTCACATGGGAAGTCTGGCAGGGATATCAATCAAAATGGAGGCACACACATGCATCCATGTCCCCACTGTGTACGGTGTCCAGGGTCAGGAAGGGGCCTGGCGAGGAGCTTGAGGAAGGAGTGTGGTGAGCAGCCAGTGCACAGGGAGAGGGTAGGCCATGGGCCAGCCCAGGAGAGCTCCAGGTAGGAGGCTCCACCCTGACCTTCGGGAGAGGGGCACCTGCCTGACCTCAGCACTCCCATTAGAGCCCCCCACCCCCCCAACTGGTGGCTGGTCATGAGACACTCGTTTCAGGGGTGTCTGACTCCAACTGCAGGCCCTCTTCTAGGATCAAGACATGACAAAGCTCCTGGAGGGACTGAGCTGCCTCAGGGTGTGGGGTGTTGGTGGGGAGTAGATGGTGACCACNGCAATCCCGCTGCTGGGCATACACACCGAGGAAATCAGAATTGAAAGAGACACATGTACCCCAATGTTCGCAGCAGCACTGTTTATAATAGCCAGGAGGTGGAAACAACCTAGATGTCCATCAACAGGTGAATGGATAAGAAAGTGCTCTAGATTTCTTGAACAAATGATTTGACTCTTGAATGATTGAAAGAAATCCCAGATAATTCTGTAGATAGACCCCGCCAACTTCGATGGAGAAAAGAGAAGAAAAGTGCTTCTGATGCTGTAGAAGTCACAGGCCAACTGCTCAGGAAAGGAATAGGGTTTTACCCTGGGAAGACAGGAAATGGATACAACTAGAAAGAAAGGGCTGATTCTGGGGAAGGAGGAGGAGCAAGACAGGCTTTAGAGAGTAGCATGCTGGGCAGAGGGTGAGGAGCAAGATTCATGTCCTGTGCTGAACCAAGTGCACACTTGGCATAGTGTGGAGTCTCATATGGTCTCACAATTGTGAACAAAATATTGTTGCTCAGTGAAAACAATGGGCTGGAGAGATAAAAATGGGTGGAGTTATAATTGCAGTAAAGAACTCCAATTTTTGAATGATTTGTTGGGCTAAATACAGAAGCATATATTTAAATGAAAAAAGCAGTTTATTTAATTTAAGATGGACACTTTTAACCTCCAAATTAGATGACTTGATTAGCATTGAAGTCTTCAATTATAGGTTAAATTTGCAGATCACATCTATATATCTAAGCAACTGATCAATTCTACACATTCAAATTGAATTCATAGCTACAAACAGTTAGTTCAACAACTTGTTCTGACTTGTCAGTTTTTTAAAAGCACAGATTTATTTTTTTATCAGTCATTGGTTCAAACCCTTAAATTAGTTGCAATCTCATTCTTCGCGAGGAAGTAACTTGTTCCCTAAACCTAAAGCTGAGATAAGCTCCAGATAATTTTAGGCCATCCATGCTTATGCCTCAATTTCTAAAGTCAATATTCACTTGGTAACTATGCAAAACATCTTGAACTTTTAAACTTTAATTCTGAGGCATTGTCAAATAATACCACGGATTGGAAAAAATTGCCTATCAAACCACAAATAAAGTTATATTAAAAATGAAAAGTGTGAATCTCAGCTGTGTTTGAGTCTTTGCAATCTCATAGACTGTAGTCTGCCAGGCTTCTCTGTCCAAGGAATTCTCCAGGCAAGAATACTGGAGTGGGTGGCCATTCCTTTCTCCAGTGGATCCTCCTGACACCGGGATAGAACCTAGATATCCTGCATTGCAGGCACATTCTTTACCATCTGAGCCACAGTGATCTCTCATAGCTTGTGGTCTCATAGCCCATGGAGCTTTTTTCCCAAGGAACTATCATTGATTGTTTCATCAAAAAAAATCAACAAAAGTCACTGATTCCTTGATACATTTTTAAAGTTTTTAATATTTGTATCTACATCTTGAGAAATCTATATGCAGGTCAGGAAGCAACAGTTATAACTGGACATGGAAAAACAGACTGGTTCCAAATAGGATAAGGAGTGCGTCAGGGCTGTGTATTGTCACCCTGCTTATTTAAGTTGTATGCAGAGTACATCAAGAGAAATGCTGGACTGGATGAAGCACAAGCTGGAATCAAGATTGCTGGGAGAAATATCAATAACCTCAGATATGCAGATGACACCACCCTTATGACAGAAAGTGAAGAGGAACTAAAGAGCCTCTTGATGAAAGNAAGTCCCAGAAAAACATTTATTTCAGCTTTATTGACTACGCCAAAGCCTTTGCCTTTGTGGATCACAACAAACTGGAAAATTCCTCAAGAGATGGGAATACCAGACCACCTGAGAAATCTGTATGCAGGTCAAGAAGCAACAGTCAGAACTGGACATGGAACAACAGACTGGTTCCAAATCTGGAAAGGAGTACATCAAGGCTGTATATTGTCACCCTGCTTATTTAACTTATATGCAGAGTACATCATGCAAAATTCCAGGCTGGATGAAGGACAGGCTGGGATCACTATTGTTCTGAGAAATATCAATAACCTAAGATAGGCAGATGACACGAGCCTTATGGCAGAAATCAAAGAACTAAAGAGCCTCTTGATGGAAGTGAAAAAGGAGAATGAAAAAGTTGGCTTAAAACTCAGCATTCAGAAAACTAAGATCATGGCATCTGATTCCATTACATCATGGCAAATAAATGGGCAAACAATGGAAACAGTGACAGACTTTATTTTCTTAGTCTCCAAAATCACTGCAGATGGTAACTACAATCATGAAATTAAAAGACACTGGCTCCTTGGAAGAAAAGCTGTGACCAACCTAGACAGCATATTAAAAAGCAGGGACATTACTTTGCCGACAAAGGTTCGTCTAGTCAGTTTTTCCAGTAGTCATGTATGGATGTGAGAGTTGGACTATAAAGAAATCTGAGCACTGAAGTACTGATGCTTTTGAACTATGGTGTTGAGAAATACTCCTGAGAGTCTCTTGGATTGCAAGGAAATCTAACTGGTCAATCCTAAAGGAAATCAGTCCTAAATAGTCATTGAAAGGGCTGATGTTGAAGCTGAAGGTCCAGTACTTTGGCCACCTTATGTGAAGTGCTGACTCATTGGTAAAAGACCCTGTTGCTGGAAAGATTGAAGGTGGGAGGAGAAAGGGACAGCAGTGGATGAGATGGTGGGTGGCATCACCGACTCAATGGACATGAGTTTGAGTAAGCTCTGAGTGTTGGTGATGGACAAGGAAAACTGGCTTACTGGGGTTCATGGGGTCACAAAGAATTAGACATGATTGAGCCCCTGAACTCACTTGTAAATTAGTTTCCCATCATTTTTGTCTCCTACTCTATTAATTTTTACTTTCCCAGAGGACCATTTCATACTGTCTCTTCTCTCCCCAAACTTTTAACACCTCTTTGCCCTTACTCACATTCTGCAAATCTAGAAGAAGTCAGGACTTCCCAAAGCTCCCACTTCATTTACACACCCATCTGTACCTGTGGTCATGTATTCTACCTTGTTGCTATGGGTGACTGTTCCTGCCAGCCTATGACTAAGCCTAAACTCTCCCCCAACTTTCACATTCTTTCCTTTATTGCCTACTCAAGCAATTTCCCCTCTGTCCTCTGCATCTTCAAACCCTCCCCCTTGCCCTCAGCATACAGCTATTTCTAATTCTCATTATAAACAAAAAAGCTCTCTTGACCCCATGTCCCCTTCGACTACTGTTCCATTTTATCCTTCCATTCATAGCAAAGTTTCTTGAAACAGCTCTCGATATTCCTTATCTGAAATCTATCTCTTGGTTTTTTCCTTGAACTATTCAAATAAAGTTTTACATCACCAATCCATTTAAGCTACTCTAATATTAAAAGACGCTTACTCCTTGGAAGAAAAGTTATGACCAACCTAGATAGCGTATTCAAAAGCAGAGATATTACTTTGCCAACAAAGGTCCATTTAGTCAAGGTTATGGTTTTTCCAGTGGTCATATATGGATGCGAGAGTTGGACTGTGAAGAAAGCTGAGTGCCAAAGAATTGATGCTTTTGAACTGTGGTGTTGGAGAAGACTCTTGAGAGTCCCCNAAAGCAGAGATATTACTTTGCCAACAAAGGTCCATTTAGTCAAGGTTATGGTTTTTCCAGTGGTCATATATGGATGCGAGAGTTGGACTGTGAAGAAAGCTGAGTGCCAAAGAATTGATGCTTTTGAACTGTGGTGTTGGAGAAGACTCTTGAGAGTCCCCTGGACTGCAAGGAGATCCAACCAGTCCATTCTGAAGGAGATGGGTCCTGGGTATTCTTTGGAAGGACTGATGCTAAAGCTGAAACTCCAGTACTTTGGCCACCAAATGCGAAGAGTTGACTCATTGGAAAAAACTCTGATGCTGGGAGGAATTGGGGGCAGGAAGAAAAGGGGACAACAGCAGATGAGGTGGCTGGATGGTATCACCGACTCGTGGACGTGAGTCTGAGTGAACTCCAGGAGATGGTGATGGACAGGGAGTCCTGGGGTGCTGTGATTCGTGGGGTTGCAAAGAGTCAGACACGACTGAGTGACTGAACTGAACTGAACTGAATATTAGATTATCATATGACTTTCATGTTCTTAGATCCAGCAATCATTCCCAACTTCATTGTATCTGACCCATCAGCAGGATTTAACACAGCTAATCACTTCTAATTCTGAAATACTCTTAATATGACTTCTAGGACAATACAGCCATTTTGTGTTCTCTACATTTTTGCCCAATTCTTGCAAATCTCTTTTGTCTGTTCTTCCTCATATTCTATCCTCCAAATATTGGAATACTTCAGGGTTCAGTTCTTGTATCATTTTGCTTTTCTGTCTACTTTCACTCACAAGGAGATTTTATCCAGTCACATGCTTTAGGCATCTATATGTTGATGACTCACAGAATTATCTAGAGTCTGAACCGACTCCACACTCTTATTTTCAACAGCTTAATTTGCATCACCACTTGGGAGTTAAACAAGCATCTTAAAGTATCCAAAGCAGCTCCTGTCAATCTCCTCAAATCCTTTATTCCCATAGTCTTCCTTATCTCAGTGACTGGCAACTCCACTTGTTCTGTTGCTCAAGGCAAAAGCCTTAGAGTTACTCTCAATTTTACTATTTCTTTCAAAATATACATTTAATCCACCAGCAAGCCTGTGAATTCTACCTTCAATATATATCAAGAATCTGACAACTTTTCACAATCTCCACTCCTATCACCCTTGTCCTAACCACTGTCATCTATTTCTTGGATTATTGCCAGTAGCTTCCTAACTGGTCTCCTTGCCTCCATCTGACAGTCTGTTCTCAGTATGAAAGCCACTCTGATCCCATTAAATCCTGCTAAGTCCTAAGTTAAATCGTGTTACTTTCTCTCTTGAAAATCCCCTCAATTCCTTCCCATCTCACTATAAATAAAATCCAGAATGCAGTGTCCCAAATCTTCTGTATCACTGGTGTGCTGTCTAGGGTTCATCAACTAGTTCTATAGAAAAATAGTATGTGTGTGTACACATACACATACTATAAATATAACAAAATTTTCTGACTTAAAGGATGGCTATCACACAATTTCTAAATATTTATAAAATACAAAATATTCTTTCTTTGGTAAATTCCATACAGTCAGTTGATTTTTATGAAATTCTTCCATTAAGTTTTGCCAAACTCTTGTATCCATAGCCAAACTATGGTTGGAGATGATGAATGTGTTTAGTTTCCAACATGAATGTTGTTATTTTCATTTACATCAAAAAGTAGCATTCAAGTGAACTAACACAGATATGCATTGGAAACTGGTTACCAATGACAGGTTTATCAATGACAGGAATGACAATCTCACTGAATCTGATT
>SJYA01002731.1:1501649-1572333 GCA_006410615.1 Neotragus moschatus
ATTTTTGTACTATTCACAATATAATGTCTACAAAACAATACTCTTTTAAATGTAGTCTTCATTGGTGACATTTTCTATACCACATGCTTAAAATATAAAAAATCAACAACAAAAACACGTTAAGCCCTTATCTGCAGCATCTCCACCAGTGGTGATTTTAAGCTACTAACTTGATGTCACTGAATAAAGGGATTATAATATACTTTCCCCACACTTCATTGTTTAGCAGTTCCATCAGACATATAAAATAGACTTATAAAACCTGGAGTCATGATCACAGGTTATAAGATACATGTTCAAGGGCATTGTTCTTCTCAAGAGGTGGTAAGTGCCTCTTTAAAAATGGCGGCAGGATTATAGTTAGAGGTCACATCTCCCATTGAAGGTGTCAGCTTCAAGCTAAGATGTACCCATGACTTTGATGGAGAGACTTGGGTTTTAGAAGTATGAGTATCTATTAAATAGAACTCAATTTTATGTGTCTGGAATATAATGCCTTTCTGATTTCTCTAAGCCTTTGGTAAAGTCTTGTTAAATTTTACAACCCACTCTCAGCTAACTCTGCAGGGAACTAAAGGGAAGGTCATTTTCTATGCTTGTGAGAAAATAGTAAAGAGAAGAATGACAGCTGAGAAATGGAAGCAAGTTAAGAGATTGGCTGTAAGTAGACAGCAGTCTGGAATCAGGTAGCTGGATGAGACAGAAAATGAGAGGTGAGTTTGTGTAACATGGATAGATTCCTTTGGCATTTCTAGATATACAGGAGGAGGAGAACTTGGTAGAAGATAGGATCTCTTACTGTTGCATGGGACAACAGATTAGATTTGTGATTTAGAATTTTAAGAAAAGGTTCCAGTGCAGACTGGAAAAGCTGTTTACATAATTGAAATAAAAAAGAAAATGTCATCTTATTTTACAAAAATGTAAAAGAGAAATCTGTTATCTCCAGAGATGCTGAAAAGGCATCTGATTTATCATTATTTTATATAAATATATACACATATACAAGAAAAACATCTAAATCTGGTTAAAATAAAAATTGATGCATACACTCAACATGAAAAATAGTATGGATCAAAAGAGGTGAAAATAACATTCAGGATGAGGAATAGAATGGGGAAACCATTTTCTCCCCCACAAATTCATCAAAAGATCATTTGAATACTGAGCAAATACCTCAAAACAACTTCTGAACACTTGCGGAGGACAGCAGGCACCTAGAAAAGCAGCGCATCATCTTTGAAATGAGGTAGGACAAAATATAAAAGATAAAGAGAGACAAAAGAGTTAGGGATGGAGACCCATCCTGGGGAGAGAGTCGTGAAAGAGGAGAAGTTTCCAAACACCAGGAAACCCTTTCACCAGCAGGTCTGTGGGGAGTTTTGGAATCTCAGAGCGCAACAAAACTGGGAGGAAAAAATAAATAAAACCAACAGATTACGTGCCTAACTGCAACTCCTAGCAGAGAAGTAGCCCAAACGTTCGAGTCCACCACCAGCAAGCTGGGGCTGAACAGGTAGGCCCAAACTGCATTGCTTAGTGTAAGGATGGGGTCTGAATGCCCTGAGGGCAATCTGAGGGAGCTAATGTGAGATAGCAACCCAAACCGTGGGATAGCCAGAGAGGAAAAAAAAAAAAAAAAGAGGAGAGAGAGAGAACTTTCCCCTGAAAAGCTCCAACATAAGGCACTACTAGGCCCGCTCATAGAACAAAGGACTGAGCTAGCCAGCTGAGGACTGGCCCATCCCTTGCCAGAGGCAGAGAGGCAGGCAGGTGACACCCAGAGCCAGAAGGCGGGGGGCAAACTCGGCCCCAGAGATGGCATGCCCTACCAAACTGCAAGCAAGCTCCCAGTTGCTCACCAAGGCTTCCTGGGATCCTGGATGGTTGACATCCACCAGGAAGGTCCCTGCCAGAGATCAGCTCCCCAGAGGAGATACATGGCACCCCTGAGACAGTGCTCCCGCTGTGCACCTAGGAAACCGAGCAGCTGGGACCAGGGAGGTAATAAGATGCACTGCACTTGGGGAAAGTGTACTCACCAAGCACCTGGTCACTTAAGCTGCTTGGACTGGGAAGGTCAAAAAATGCAGGTCCAACCAAGTCTGTGCCTTAATTCAGTACCCAAGATCCTGAACTTGAGCAACGTAGACCTGGGAAGTGCATGCAACCCAGGGCTCACCTTAGACAGTCCCCAGCAGAGCAACCTGGAGCCTGAGCAGTGTAGACTGGGAAAGCACACACACTGTGAGAGGGGGAAAACTCAGTGTGGCCCAAAAACTGTGAGCACTCCCCACACATGCCAGTGATATTTGTTTGCAGTGTTCCTCCCCACAGCAGAATTGAACAAGTGAGCCTAAATAAATGATCACCTTCACCCCCTTATGTCAGGGTGGAAATTAGATACTGGAAAGACATGCAAACAGAGGAAGCCAAAATAATCAAAGAAAAGGGAACTACTTTGGAAGTGACAGGTGCAACAGATTAAAACCCTGTAGTTAGCACTGACTATATTGGAAGTGACCTATAGAACTTGAGAAGAAGTATAAGCTGGAATAAGTAACTATCTGAAACCGAACTGACTTCACACTGCACTTAACAGCTCCAGAGTAATTCCTAGATATATTTTATTATTATCATTTTTTGATATTTTTAGTTTTTTAATTTTAAGTTCTTTTTTTACTCCTTTAATTTTCATTTTTGAAACCCTAAAAAATCCTATCTAAAAGCAAATTTCATATATATATATATTTATAACTTTTGCAATTTTGCTTTGTTTTTTTAATATTGTATTTTTGAGAGTCTAACTTTGACTCTAGATTTTTAGTCTTTGCTTTTTGATATTTGTTATCAACTTTGTACCTTTAAGAATCCGATCTTTGGTACACATTTTTACTTAGGAGTGTGATCACTGGCTTGATTGCACTCTCCCCTTTTGATTCCCCCTCTTCTCCTCCTGATCACCTCTATCTCCCTCTTCCCTCTTCTCTTCTTCATGTAACTCTGAGAACCTCTCTGGGTGTCCCCACTGTGGAGAATCTTTTCAACATTAACCTAGATGTTATCTCATCAGTGCTGTATGGATGGAGAGGTCTTGAGGCTACTGTAAGAATAAGACTGAAAGCCAGAGGCAGGAGGCTTAAATCCAAAACTTGAAAACACCAGAAAACTCCTGACTCCATGGAACATTAATCAACAAGAGCTCATCCAAATGCCTCCATACCTACACTGAAAAGAAGCTCCACCCAAAAGCCAAGTTTCAGAGCAAGACATACCAAGCTAATTCTCCAATAAAGCAGTAACATAAACCCGAGCACAAAAATACAGGCGGCCAAAAGTCACACCAAACCCACAGACACCTCAAGACTCACTACTGGACACTTCATTGAACTCCAGAGAGAAGATATCCAACTCCACCCACCAGAACACTGATACAAGCTTCCCTAACCAGTAAACCTTGACTAGCAATTTGTCCAACCCCACCCACAGCAAGGAAACTCCATAATTANAAACCCGAGCACAAAAATACAGGCGGCCAAAAGTCACACCAAACCCACAGACACCTCAAGACTCACTACTGGACACTTCATTGAACTCCAGAGAGAAGATATCCAACTCCACCCACCAGAACACTGATACAAGCTTCCCTAACCAGTAAACCTTGACTAGCAATTTGTCCAACCCTACCCATAGGGAGAAACCTCCACAATAAAGAGGAATGACAGAATTCCAGCATACAGAAAGGCCACCCAAACACAACAACATAAACAGGATGAAAAGGGAGAGAAATATACAGCAGGTAAGGTAACATGATAAATGCCCATTAAGCCAAACCAAAGAGGAATACATAGGGAGTCTAACTGAAAAACAATACAGAATAATGATAGTAAAAATGGTCCAAAATTTTGAGAGCATAATGGAGTTACAGATAAATAGTCTAGAGACAAGGATTAAGAAGTTACAGGAAAAGTTTAACAAGGACCTAGAAGAAATAAAAAAGAGTTAATCAATAATGATTAATGCAATAACTGAGATAAAAAACACTCTGGAGGGAACCAACAGTAGAATAACCAAGGCAGAAGATAGGATAAGTGAGGTGGAAGATGGGATGGTGGAAATAAATGAAGCAGAGAGGAAAAAAGAAAAACAAATTAAAAGAAATGAGGACAAACTCAGAGACCTCTGGGACAATGTTAAATGCAGC
Organism: Neotragus moschatus; assembly: GCA_006410615.1. Lineage (NCBI taxonomy): Eukaryota > Metazoa > Chordata > Mammalia > Artiodactyla > Bovidae > Neotragus > Neotragus moschatus. The sequence goes on from SJYA01002731.1 coordinate 1,505,854, forward strand.
AACGTACGAATCATAGGAGTCCCAGAAGAAGAAGACAAAAAGAAAGGCCATGTGAAAATACCTGAGGAGATAATAGTTGAAAACTTTTCTAAAGTGAGGAAGGAAATAGCCACCCAAGTCCAAGAAACCCAGAGAGTTCCAAACAGGATAAAACCAAGGCAAAACACCAAAGGAACATATTATTCAAATCAATAAAGATTAAACACAAAGAACAAATATTAAAAGCAGCAAGGGAAAAACAACAAATAACTGACAAAGGGATCCCCATAAGTATAACAGCTGATCTTTCAATAGAAACTTTTCAGGCCAGAAGGAAATGGCAGGACATACTTAAAGTGATGAAAGAGAAAAACCTACAACCTATATTACTGTACCCAACAAGGATCTCATTCAAATATGAAGGAGAAATCAAAAGCTTTACACACAAACAAAAGCTGAGAGAATTCAGCACCACCAAACCAGCTCTTCAATAAATGATAAAGGATCTTCTCTAGACAGGAAAAACACAGAAAATGTGTATAAATTCAAACCCAAAACAACAAAGTAAATGGCAATGGGATCATACTAATCAAGAATTACCTTATATGTAAATGGGTTGAATGCCCCAACCAAAAGACAAAGAATGGCTGAATGGATACAAAAACAAGACCCCTATATATGATGTCTACAAGAGACCCACTCAAACCTAAGGGCACATACAGACTGAAAGTGAAGGGCTAGAAAAAGATATCTCACCCAAATAGAGACCAAAAGAAGCAGGAGTAGCAACACTCATATTAGATAAAACAGAAATAAAGGCCATAAAAACATACAAAGGACGCTACATAACGATCAAAGGGTCAATCCAAGAAGAAGATATAACAACTATAAATATATATGCACCCAACATAGGAGCACCGTAATATGTAAGGCAAATGCTAACAAATATTAAAGAAGAAATTAACAATAACAATAATTAACAATAATAATGGGAAACTTTAATACCCCACTCACACCTATGGATAGATCAGCTAAACAGAAAATTAGCAAGGAAACACAAACTTTAAATGATACAATGGACCAGTTAGACCTAATTGATATCTATAGGACATTTCGCTCGCCCTCAAAAAAGAGAATTTCATCTTTTTCTCATGTGCACACAGAACACAAGAGAGATAACATCCAAGGCCATAAATCTAGCCTTGGTAAAATTTAAAAACATTGAAATCATCTCAAGCATCCTTTCTAATCACAATGTGGTAAGATTAGATGTAAACTATAGGGAAAAAATTATTTAAAATACAAACATATGGAGGTTAAACAAAACACTTCTGAATAACCNGCTCGCCCTCAAAAAAGAGAATTTCATCTTTTTCTCATGTGCACACAGAACACAAGAGAGATAACATCCAAGGCCATAAATCTAGCCTTGGTAAAATTTAAAAACATTGAAATCATCTCAAGCATCCTTTCTAATCACAATGTGGTAAGATTAGATGTAAACTATAGGGAAAAAATTATTTAAAATACAAACATATGGAGGTTAAACAAAACACTTCTGAATAACCTGAAAATCACAGAAGAAATAAAAATATGCATAAAAACGAATGAAAATGAGAGCACAACAACCCAAAACCTATGGGATTCAGTAAAAGCACTGCTAAGGTGAAGGTTCAGAGCAATACAAGGCTACCTCAAGAAATAGGAGATAAATCAAATAAATAAACTAACTTTACACCTACAGCAACTAGAAAAAGAAGAAATGAAGAAACCCAGGGTTAGTAGAAGGAAAGAAATCATAAAAATTAGGGCAGAAATAAATGAAAAATAAACAAAGGAGACCATAGCAAAAACCAACAAAGCTAAAAGCTGATTCTTTGAGAAGATAAAATTGACAAACCATTAGCCAGGCTCATCAACAAACAAAGGGAGAAGAAACAAATCAACAAAATTAGAAATAAAAACAGAGAGATCACAACAGACAACACAGAAATACAAAGGATCATAAGAGACTACTATCAGCAACTATATGCAAACAAAATGGACAACTTGGAAGAAATGGACAAATTTTTAGAAAAGTACAACTCTCCAAAACTGAACCAGGAAGAAATAGAAAATCTTAACAGACTCATCACAAGCACAGAATTAGAAACTGTAATCAGAAATCTTCCAGCAGACAAAAGCCCAGGACCAGACATCTTCACAGCTAAATTCTACCAAAAATTTAGAGAAGAGCTAACATCTATCCTATTCAAACTCTTTCAGAAAATTGCAGAGGAAGGTAAACTTGCAAACTCATTCTATGAGGCCACCATCACCCTAATACCAAAACCAGACAAAGATGCCACAAAAAAAGAAAGCTACAGGCCAATATCACTGATGAACATAGATGCAAAAATCCTTAACAAAATTCTAGTAAACAGAATCCAGCAACACATTAAAAAATCATACACCGTGACCAAGTGGGTTTTATCCCAGCGATGCAAGGATTCTTCCATATCTGCAAAGCAATTAATGTAACACACCACATTAACGAATTGAAAAATAAAAACCATATGATTATCTCAATAGATGTACAGAACGCCTCTGACAAAATTCAACATCTATTTATAATAATTTTAAAAAAACCCTCCAGAAAGCAGGCATAGAAGGAACATACCTCAACACGATAAAAGCTATATATGACAAACCCACAGCAAACATTATCCTCAGTGGTGAAAAACTGAAAGCATTTCCCCTAAAGTCAGGAACAAGACAAGGGTGCCCACTTTCACCACTACTATTCAACATAGTTNTCTGCAAAGCAATTAATGTAACACACCACATTAACGAATTGAAAAATAAAAACCATATGATTATCTCAATAGATGTACAGAACGCCTCTGACAAAATTCAACATCTATTTATAATAATTTTAAAAAAACCCTCCAGAAAGCAGGCATAGAAGGAACATACCTCAACACGATAAAAGCTATATATGACAAACCCACAGCAAACATTATCCTCAGTGGTGAAAAACTGAAAGCATTTCCCCTAAAGTCAGGAACAAGACAAGGGTGCCCACTTTCACCACTACTATTTGACATGGTTTTGGAAGTTTTGGCCACAGCAATCAGAGCAGAAAAAGAAATAAAAGGAATCCAAGTTGGAAAAGAAGTAAAACTTTCACTATTTGCAGATGAGATGATCCTCTACATAGAAGAACCTAAAGACTCCACCAGAAAAGTACTAGAGCTAATCAATGAAGATAGTAAAGTTTAAGAATGTAAAATTAACACACAGAAATCCCTTGCATTCCTATACACCAAGTATGAGAAAATAGAAAGAAAAATTAAGGAAAAAATTCATTCACCATTGCAACGAAAAGAATAAAATACTTCAGAATAAATCTACCTAAAGAAACAAAAGACCTATATATAGAACACTATAAAACACTGGTGAAAGAGATAAAAGAGGACACAAATAGATAGAGAAATGTATCATGTACATGTATTGGAACAATCAATATAGTGAAAATGAATATACTACCAAAGCAATCTAAAAAATTCAATGCAATCCCTATCAAGCTACCAATGGTATTTTTCAGAGAACTACAACAAATGATTTCACAATTTGAGTGGAAATACAAAAAAACCTCGAATCAGCAAAGCAATCTTGAGAAAGAAGAATGGAACTGGAGGAATCCACCTGCCTGACTTCAGGCTCTACTACAAAGCCACAGTCATCAAGACAGTATGGTACTGGCACAAAGACAGAAATATAGATCAATGGAACAAAATAGAAAGCCCAGAGATAAATCCACACACCTATGGACACCTTATCTTTGACAAGGGAGGTAAGAATATACAGTGGAGTAAAGACAATCTCTTTAACAAGTGGTGCTGGGAAAACTGGTCAGCCACTTGTAAAAGAATGAAACTAGANCTCTCCGGACCGCCCGGAGGAGGCTGCAGAGGAAACTGAGGCACAGGGGCGTGAGCCACCTGCTCAAGATCATGAAGCCCATAACGAGCAAGAGACAGCTAAAAAAACCTCAAAGCCGAGCTCCTAACGTTCGACTGTCTGGTTCATCATAGATGAATTGCACTGTGTGGGTCCTGGACCCCTGGGCCAGCCAGAGTTGGAGGGCCAGCCAGTGTGAGAGGGGGTGTGGGCAAGGGGGCGCTCACCTGTCCGTGAGGGGCGTGATCACCAGCCTACCGCTGTTGCCCAGGTACTCGTAGCCATAGATGAACTCGGCATTCACAGCCCGGATGTACAGGTTGTTATTCATCCAGTAGTACCTGGCATTGCAGGGAGATGGGTCCCCAGGGCATGTGGACCATGGGCCACTGGGCAGGGTATGTGGTTGAGGAGAGATGGTTCTTTGGGGGAAACGAGGGCATCGAGGCACATCCGGCTTCCCCCGGGCACCGAGGTCAGCTCCAGCCTCTTGTAGCTGACTCTCCACCCTGCCCTGCACACTCCTGCTGCTGCTCTGGCCTGGGGATGGATGTGGCCGCACTGCCCGCCCCCTCACCTCAGCTGTGAGATCCACTCGAAGTCATGCACGCTGACCACGCTCTCCTGGACCAGCTTGTGCACCACATCCTTGGCGTGGACCTCGATGACGATGAGCGCCGACAGCACAGCTCGCTGCATGCGGGACAGACCTCCCCGCACCAGGGCCACCAGGTCACTGAGCTGCAGGAGCCAGGGCACGCCGTCAGGGGCGGGTGGGCCCGTGCTGCAGGCAGGCGGGCCCGAGCTGCAGGCAGGCTTTCCCTGCCTTGCTCAGGGATGGGCTTCCGCCAGCAACAACCCCTCTCTCTTCTGGGGGCTTCTGATGGTCTGGGATGGGCAGGGTGCGGGGACCGGGAAGAGGAGGTTAGGCAGGACATTGGTCACATGGGAAGTCTGGCAGGGATATCAATCAAAATGGAGGCACACACATGCATCCATGTCCCCACTGTGTACGGTGTCCAGGGTCAGGAAGGGGCCTGGCGAGGAGCTTGAGGAAGGAGTGTGGTGAGCAGCCAGTGCACAGGGAGAGGGTAGGCCATGGGCCAGCCCAGGAGAGCTCCAGGTAGGAGGCTCCACCCTGACCTTCGGGAGAGGGGCACCTGCCTGACCTCAGCACTCCCATTAGAGCCCCCCACCCCCCCAACTGGTGGCTGGTCATGAGACACTCGTTTCAGGGGTGTCTGACTCCAACTGCAGGCCCTCTTCTAGGATCAAGACATGACAAAGCTCCTGGAGGGACTGAGCTGCCTCAGGGTGTGGGGTGTTGGTGGGGAGTAGATGGTGACCACCCCACCTTGAGTCTCACCTGCCGGGCGAGCTGGGGAAACAACTGGCTGCTGAGGTTGCCAGCCTCCAGGGCCTCTTCCACCTCTAAGGTCCAATAGGTCTGACACCCAGCGATGGTCACCTGACCAGGCCAGTTCAGAACCCACTGAGTCCTGAGCATCTGGGAAGATAACACAGGTAAGGCTGATCCAGGCAGCTGCCAGTGCCGACCCTGCAGACTGTTTTTCCCTTAGAGGTCAACCGTGCTTCTGAGCTCAAAATTCCACCTCAAGAGCAGAGAAGACTTTAAAACTTTGGGCCTCTCAGGTGGGGCAGAGTCATCACTTCCTCTGCCGCAGAGATCTGGAAGTGGAGGGGTGGAAGCCCAGGATTGGGAGACATACATCCTGGGTTCACATCCTGACTGCCACCTGTGAATCACAGGCCCCTCGGGCAGGAAACATCTCTCAGCTACTTTGTAGGATAAGGCTTAACCCTGAGGTTAAGGGGTTCAGCTCCACCATCAGCGGTCATGGGGACCTGGCACACAGTGACTGCTTGAAACATAACGACAGCAACTGATTGTGACTAGGAACCAGTCTCACTTTTGGGGGCTGTTTTCAGATTCCTCCCTCTGCTCCCAGACACACTCTGGCTGACTGAGAGCAACAGCAGTCAAGGCTGGAGTCTGAGGATGAGGCAGGTGCCAACTACAAACTGGCACTTGCCGAGAGCATCGCCAACGACTGAGCAACAAAGGCATTTGCCAACTGAACCCTGTGCTGCTGCAGCTGCTGACCTTCAACCCCATGAGGGGGTTCAGGTGGAGCGAGGCACTCTGGGCTCCAGGGAACCTGGTGGGACAAGTGTTTAGATAGGAGAACATTTTCAGGAACAGATTTTACGATCCCAATCATTGCATCTCCTCATTATCTAGAAAAGCACTAAATTCCTTCAAGATGATAACAGATCCTCGTGACTAGGAGAAAATCTCTTGCAAAGTAACTGCTTGACCACAGTCATCAAGACAGTATGGTACTGGCATAAGACAGAAATATAGATCAATGGAACAAAATAGAAAGCCCAGAGATAAATCCACACACCTATGGACACGTTATCTTCAACAAAGCAGGCAAGAATATACAATGGAGAAAAGACAATCTCTTTAACAAGTGGTGCTGGGAAAACTGGTCAACCACTTGTAAAAGAATGAAACTAGATCACTTTCTAACACCATACACAAAAATAAACTCAAAATGGATTAAAGATCTAAACGTAAGACCAGAAACTATTAAACTCTGAGAAGAAAACATAGGTAAAACACTCTCTGACATAAACCACAGCAGGATTCTCTATGACCCACCTCCCAGAATATTAGAAATAAAAGCAAAAATAAACAAGTGGGACCTAATTAAAATTAAAAGCTTCTGCACAACAAAGGAAACTATAAGCAAGGTGAAAAGACAGCCTTCAGAATGGGAGAAAATAATAGCAAACAAAGCAACGGACAAAGAATTAATCTCAAAAATATACAAGCAACTTATGCAGCTCAATTCCAGAAAAATAAAAGGCCCAGTCAAAAAGTGAGCCAAATAACTAAATAGATATTTCTCCAAAGAAGACATACAGATGGCTAACAAACACATGAAAAGATGCTCAACATCACTCATTATCAGAGAAATGCAAATCAAAACCACAATGAGGTACCATTTCATGCCAGTCAGAATGGCTGAGATCCAAAAGTCTACAAGCAATAAATGCTGGAGAGGGTGTGGAGACAAGGGAACCCTCTTACACTGTTGGTGGGAATGCAAACTAGTACAGCCACTATGGAGAACAGTGTGGAGATTCCTTAAAAAACTGTAAATTGAACTGCCATATGACCCAGAAATCCCACTGCTAGGCGTACACACCGAGGAAACCAGAATTGAAAGGGACACATGTACCCCAATGTTCATCGCAGCACTGTTTATAATAGCCAGGACATGGAAGCAACCTAGATGTCCATCAGCAGATGAATGGATAAGAAAGCTGTGGTACATAAACACAATGAGTATTTACTCAGCCACTAAAAAGAATACATGTGAATCCGTTCTAATGAGGTGGATGAAACTGGAGCCTATTATACAGAGTGAAGTAAGCCAGAAAGAAAAACACCAATACGGTATACTAACGCATATATATGGAATTTAGAAAGATGGTGATAACCCCGTATGTGAGACAGCAAAAGAGACACAGATGTATTGAACAGTCTTTTGGACTCTGTGGGAGAGGGCGAGGGTGGGATGATACAGGAGAATGGCATTGAAACATGTAAAATATCAGATGTGAAACAAATCGCCAGTCCAGGTCTGATGCATGATACAGGGTGCTCAGGGCTGGTGCACTGGGATGACCCAGAGGGAGGAGGGAGGTGGGAGGGGGTTCAGGATGGGGAACATAGTCAATGTATGGCAAAACCAATACAATATTGTAAAGTAAAATAAAATAAAATTAAATTAATAAATTTAATTTTAGTAAATTAATTAATTAAATTAATTTAATTAATTATTAAATTAATTAAAAAAATAAAGTACCAGTCTAACATGTGGGAAAAAAAAGTAAGCGCTTGATTGCATTAAGCTCCCACTTCACCAAAATCGTATATACTGACCTTCCCCCAGTGCCACTTTGGAGCAGTCTCTCAGAGCTATCTGAGGTGCTGCCTCCTGGGCTGCAGTCCTCATTTTGCCCCAAATGAAACTTAACTTGCAACTCTCAAGTTGTGCACCACTTTCAGCCAACACAGCCAGGCAACCCAGCCCTCATGATGGAGCAGAAAGGCGCTGAGAACAGAGCCCCTGGAAGGACGAGCAGGCCGGGAGGCTGCGCTGGGAGGGCGGCGAGGCTCACCGCGGGGTAGGCCGTGACGGCCCTCTCGATGATGTCCCGCACGCTGGCCTTCATGCTCTTCTCCACCTCCCGCAGCCAGTCCTCCACGTTGCTGGACGGGCGGACAGAGAAGGACAGCTGCACCTCCTCACCCTCTGCCGAGTACATGTGTGTGATCTCCAGGTCCTCCTGAAACAGCAGCTGAGGGCGGGGGCACAGGGGAAGCAGTGAGAGTGGGGTGAACCTCAGTGTGTCCAGAGGCCCTGCCCGCCAGAGCCCCGGCGTGGACCCCACCTGCGTCCTCCACCTTCAGAAGGTGGCTCTTGCCTTTGGAAGAGAGCTCCCCTTGGATGGATCTCCCCTGACTCTTCGTGGGCAGGACAGATCTGCCTGCTCCAGCTGTGGCCCTGCCCACTTGGGGAAGGAGGCTAAGTCTGCCCTGCGAGTGCCCCCCCATTCCCCCCTCCCATAGGCCTGTGAGGCCTCCCTTGTAGATGAAGATGAGGACGAGGGGATTCAGAAGCCTCTGATCTCTGGGGTGTCTCAGCCTAGCCAGCACCTCAGTGGATTGCAGGGGGGCCAGGGCACTCCTGGATGAGCTGGGAGCAAGAGCTCCCCAACCCTGAGCCAAGGAAGCTGACCCTCCTCCCACAGGACCCAGGGATGTCTCTGAGGGCCTTGGATCTCATTCCTTCCTAACAAGACTTGGGGTGAGAGAAGAGGTATCCTCCCTGGATGATGCCCTCAGGGCACCTGAGCCCTTGGCCCAGCTACGCACCTGGGCGATGTTCTCGAAGCACTTGCGCAGGTGGGGCTGCACGGCGGTGGGGTCCTTTGTCTGGGACAAGATCTCGAGCAGCTCATCGTCAGATAGGAAGTAGAATCTGCCAGGGAGACAGGGGTGAGGGCCCTCAGGCAGCCCTGGGTCCCAGCTGTCCCAGTACTCCCGACATCCCTGCAGCCCCCCGACAGGGTACTGGGCCCGAGCCTTGATGGCAGGCAGGAGCAGAGCAGGCGTGGGCCAGGCGTCCCCCACCTGGGGAAGGCGCTCCGCTTGGTCTCCAAGTACTCGCTGAGGCCTTTCTGCACCATGTCCAGCAGCTTGTTGCAGTCCCGCAGGCTGTCCAGCAGCCTCTGGTCAGAGCACACATTGATCACCTGCAATGGCCCAGGTCAAAGATAAAATGAAAGTGAGTGAGTCCGGCTGGGAGGCAGCAAGGTGGGCTCAGAGAAGGGCCCATACATGCTTCCTAGAGACTCTCAGTGAGCCTGGGAAGAGAGAGGGGCAGGAAAATTGCCCTAAGCCGGGGGCTGCCTCTGTAATTCAAAAAAGACACATTCACCTCAATCTTCATTGTAGCACTATTTACAACAGCCTAGGTGGAGCTAGTGGTAAAGAACCCACCTACCAACGCAGGACACATTAGAGACGTGAGTTCGATCCCTGGGTAGGGAAGACGATCTGGAGGAGAGGATTCTTGCCTGGAGGATCCCATGGACAAAGAATCCTGATGGACTACAGTCCATGGGGTCACAAAGAGTCGGACGTGGCTAAAGCGACTTAGCACAGGGGCCATCTCCATCACTTGTAAGCCCCACAGGAAAAAAAAGTCTATGATTAAAAAGTAGGGTTGGAATTCTCTAGTGGTCCAGTGGTTAACAATCTGCTTTGCAATGCAGGGGACACAGGTTTGATCCCTGGTCAGGGAACTAAGATCCCACGTGCTGAAGGGCAACTAAGACCCAATGCAACCAAATAAGTAAATGATTATTACAAACAAACAAACAAACAAAAAACTACAGTTAACCAAAGCCAAGGAATTTGACTTGCTGCAGGACTTGTCAGGTCCTTTAAAAATACTAATGGGGACTGCAAATCTCCAAGAGGAAAAACCATCAACTGCTGTGTTTCTGAGGTGTGTCTCAAGACAGGGGAGCCCCCTCAGGGGGACAACGGCCAAGACCAAAGCCTTGGACTCGTCCTCCAGTCTTTCTCGTTCAGGGAGAGGTGAGACCAGGAGCCTCTTCAGTGTCCCAGCTGCCCTCCTCCCATCCCTATGTGAGCTCGCCTCCCGGTTCTCGTTGGCATTCTTCATGATCTTCCTCCAGATCCGCTCCATTGTCTGGTAGCGCTTGCTCTCCACCGGCAACTGCCGGTTGATGTCCTCGGAGCTGAAGATGGGCTCCAGGTAGAGCCAAGCCCGCTGACAGTTCAGCCACTCCTCCAGCACCTCCTGGACAGGGCGTGGACTGTTAGGGCCTGTGGTCCAACTTGGGTGTTTCCCCCATGACCTAGGCACTTTATCCCACTAGAGTTCTGGGCAGAGCACTGGGGACCAGAGCCTGTGCCCATGGGGAAATTTCTAGGTGGCGCTGTCAGTCACAGGACTCCAGGGAACAAAGAGGCTGCATGGATGCCTGCCTTCCCATAGGAAACCCCAAGTCCCCCATAGGATGTCTAGGCCTCCAATAGAGCCAGGGGAGCTGCTCTTCCTATGAGAGAACCACACCCCAAGCAGCACACCACGAGGAAACAATAAAGAGCCCAGCGCATGGAAGCCCAAACTAGTCTCCTCTCCTGGGCGGACTCTGGGTCTATGACCCCAGGAATCTTTGTGGTGTACTGGGATTTGAGCTTGAGATCCCCTAAAATACTTACTTGTGGACTGATGTGAGTCCACAAGTGAGCCCTCTTCAAGTCACCATCCCCTCTTGCCTGCACAATCCCCTTTCCGAATTCATCTCTTGCCTTTCCCTATCAGTGCAAACGCATCCATTCAGTCATGAGTTCAGTCTCTTCCTCACGAGCTGTGTGCTGTGTCAGGCCCAGGTCAGGCCCATGTGGGCTCCAGAGGAAGCAGAGGAGACAGTGGTCCCTGCCTCCGAGGAGCCCACCACCCTCTGAACAGCCAGTTATGCCTCTGAATCACTGAGGGCCCAGCATGTGATGGGCTCTGTAAGGGGCACCAACCAGAAGCCTCAATGGGAACATCCTGCAGGTGGGGGGTGGTGGGGGAGTCCACGAGGGCTGCTTGATGCTGATCCCTGGAGGAGATGGGACTCCAGGGAGAGAAGACAGCAAAGGCCAGAGACCCAGGGACAATGCTGATGACCTCAGGCCTCTCTGGGTGACCCAAGGAACAGAGAGGCAGGTCTTCCTCTTTCAGCATCTGGCCTTCACTGGAGGTCTTCAGATAGCTACCAGGAAGGCCCCTGGAAGGAGTTGCTGGGATCACACTAGTAGGCCTGGCCTGGACTGACCTCAGGGCTCTGCAGATAGCCCCAGGCACTGGCCTCGAGAGCCCTAAAGAACAGTGATCCCCAGTGTCCTGGCGCCCACACCCCAAGGCGGCGCCAAATGAGACAAGAGTGGGAGTGGGAGGCTCAGGGAAGAGTGGGAAAGGACACCGAGGCACCTCAGGCCTCGTGGTGTCCAGCCCGGAAAGCCCCAAGCCTGGAGGTCCCAGCTGCCCCAAGCCTAGGCAGCACTCAGGGGTCTGGGGCAGCTCTTGTGCTCCTCTTTAAGGGCAGCTTTGGACCAAACAGTGGCCCCACCTCCAAGCCCTGAACTGCCAACTCCAGCAGCCCAACCTCAGAGATGGAGAGCCCCATTCTAGTCCACCTCCTCTGACTGAGGGGCCTGTCAGAGAGCCAGGAGCCAGGCAAACCTGGGCAAGGCACTTCACCGCGTCCAGCCCCACCCAAACATCATCAGGAGCCACCTTGGGACAGGGCATTGGCAGGGTGGGGGAGGAGAGGGCAGGAAGGCCTACCTGCGTCAGCTTCAGCTTGGTCTCCCAGGAGTTGATGCGTTGCTCAAAGGGCTTCTTGTAGGGTGAGAAGGACATGCTCTGGGTCATGACGATGTGGTCATCGAGCAGCTGCGAGGCCTCGTCTGGGCTCTTGAGGATGTAGGTGTCCGTCTCCTTGTAGGGCATCACGTTGAACAGGATGGTGGACCACTCCTTCTCCATCTTGTCCAGGGCCTGGGGATGGGGGGCAGGTGGTACAAGACAGGGCTGGGTCCCCAGAAAGAGCGGGCCCACCCTGAGCAGCACTGGGCAGGGAAAGGCAGGCTTTGCTCAGCCAGGACCTTCAGTCAAGCCCCTCTGTAGATTCTCATCTCATCTAGTCAATAGGTCCCCCATGGGCCCTCGTCGGAATCCAGGGCAGATGCGCTCTCGCACACTCTCATGCGTGTACTGGTATGCTGTGGGGCAGCTAAGTCACTGGTTAGCAGCTCTGGTCCCAGTTCCAGCCCTTACTGGCTAGCCCGCCTTGGCCAATTGCTGAACCTCTCTGAGCCTTAGTCTGCTCATCTGCTAAGTGAGGCAATGCTCTCAGCTCGTTCCTGAGGGAGGAATAACTCAAGAGGAGTAACTGAGTAACAACGGGGCTGGTGGACACGGTGCCCAGCACTTCACACACCTTACTCACACGCTTGATAAGATGCCGCTCGTCCCTGAGGTGAGGGGCCCCAGGGACGGGGCCCAGGACTGCCACCTTCCCACGCCATCGGGCAGCACGTGGGGGGAGGGCCTGCCGGGGGTGGCCCACCTGCTCGATGGCGTACTCCTTGCCGGCCACCTCGGCCACCTTGCTGATGCTCTCGATGTGGTCCTGCAGGTTCATCTCGAGGCAGCGGGCGAAGGTCAGGTTGGCCTTGGGCCTGACATTAATGTTGATCTCGCTGGACAGCACATCCCAGTGCCGGTTCCTCATGCCAGGGTTGCGCAGCCCCTGGATCAGTGGGATGTACGGCTTGAACTCCTCGATGCGGGCCCGGATGTCTAAGGCTACGTCCTGGCAGGCTGCGGGGCAGGGCGGGCAGGGCTGAGAGGCAGCAGGCCGAGGCAGGGTGGGGGCGAGGGGAGCGCCGGGTGGGCTGGGCTGCCTACCTGGGATGTCTTTGAACTGCTTCACGCACTTGTGCATGGTCTTGAAGGACTCGATGACATTCTTTTCCAGCTGCTCTGCGTCAATGGCTGACAGGGGGTCGTTCATCCAGCTCTCGGACCAGCGCAGCCAGTCGGAGGCTGTGGTCCAGAGGTCCAGGTAGGGCTGGAACTCTTTCACCATCCTGGAGAGCTTGTCGTACTGCAGAGGCAGAAGGACTGGGGCTGGGCTGGGCCGCTCCTCCTGGGCCCCCTGCCCTTGCTCCCGGCTGCCGCCCCTGATTCAGTCCCTAAGAACTCAGGCCTGGCCTCCCTTCTTCCTTCCCCCACATCTGGGCTCTGAGTGCTGAGCCAGGTCTGTGCTGAGCCTCCTGCCCTCTGCTGGGGGTCCAGCCAGCCTCCTCGCCCTGGGGACCACACTGTGGGTAAGCTCATTTCTGCAGCCTGTTCAGTCCTGCGCCCCGCCCAAATGCTAGGGCCCTGCCAGCTGGTGGCTGGTTCCAGAGGTGACCGCAAAGGCTGCGGGCTTCTCCTTGAGCCCTTCTCAGGGCGGGGGGACAGCGTGCCCCGGGGGTAGGCCTACGTTGGTGATGGGCAAGCCAAAGATGCGCTCGCGGTTGTTGTAGAGCATCGCCAACTGCTGGCAGTCCTTCAGCTGCTTCTTGACCCGCCGCACCTCGTTGGCGATCTCATGCGCGCGCAGAATCTCCACGTGGGTGGAGAAGCCAGCTACCACCAGCTGTGGGCCAGGGAGCGAGGGGTCAGGGGCTTCTGCGGCCCCACCTATGCCCATGCGTCCCTGCACACATCCAGGGAGCCCGCGGTCCCAGAGCACCAGCATCTCCCAGTTCTGAGGGGGTTTTCTCCTGGAGGGGGTGGTTCCCGGTCCCTCACAGGCAGCTGTCTGCCCCTGGTAACATGACAAGGTCAGATGAGGCCTGGTGCCCTGAATGCCATGCCCACTGGGGCACCAGGACACAATAGAAGAGCTGGGGCTCTCTGAGACCCTGAATTTCCCGGGAACTTGCTGCCTAGGCAGCTCTGGCCTTCAGATCACTCTTTCCGCCACTTGTTCATTTGTCCAGCAACCACTGACACAGCACCTCCTGACTGCGAGGGGCAAGGCGCAGCCCTGGGGTGTGGGGGTGGGGTGTAGGGTGTGCGGGGTGTGTGTGTCTGTATCCTCAGCCCAGCCTCACCTGCAGCCCTTCCAGCTTCTCCTGGAAGTTGTTCTGATCCATAAGCTGGATTTTGCGGAACTTCTCCTCATCTTCCAAGTGTTGCTGCCGCACCAGCTCTATCTGCCCAAGGATCTTAGTAGGCCAGTTGCTGGCAGCCCATCTGGATGGAGCAGGGGTGGGGAACGGTGAGGATGTCACACTGAAATCGTGGGGTGGCAGGACAGATTGAAGGGGAAACGGGGGATCCGGGCAGCAGCTGGAGCAGCCAGGGCTGGGCAACAGGGAAGCAGAAGAAAGCCTGGAGGCAGCCGCTGCCACCCTGCGGAGTGGGGCTGCCTGGCAGGGGAAGTGGTGCCTGCCCTGGGGTTGTGGGCAACGTGCAGGGAGACACACACCCAGTGTGCCCAGTGCAGTGACAGGACATGGAGGGAGTGGTGGCTGACGTGAGAGATGCCATCCTGAGTTTCCCTCTTCAACCCCAGGCCTGCAGGGGCCTCAGCTCAGCTGAGGCAAAGTGCCAGTCGCTAGCCTTTATTTCCTTGGTGATCAGCCAGGGATACCAGGGCTGCTTCCTTCATATCAATGCCCTCTGCCAGGCTGACCTGGGGGTCCTGTGGGCTTCAGAGATTCTGCATGCAGGTGGCCTCAGGCTGCAGGTCCTGTGGGAGGCCGCCCTGGGTATGTCCCACAGAGCAGGTGACTTAGGGCTCCCGGGCAGGGTTCCCAGGAGTTCCCAGGGTTCCCAGCCAGTCGCTCCCAGGTCCCAGCAACCTGGAGGCACCCCCACTCTGTACAACAGGCTGGGCAAGGGTCTCCGGGCCTGAGTAAGGCTGTCCCAACTGGAGGCCATTTCCCATGAGGCTCTTAAGCTGAGGCAGGGGGCCAGTGTTCCTCCCCAGGGGCCACCCAGCAGTCTGGGCTTTGCCTTTTCTCTGTGCTCCCAGGGACCCTCAAGGGCCTCAATCACAAACAAGGGGCTCGTAAGCCCAGAGATCACAAGTGTATCAGCAATGACGAGACAGAGGATGGAGATGGGCTGGGGCAGCAGGGTCCTTAGACCAAGGGGGCCAGACTTCCTTCTGCCCCACTGGCCAGATGGCCCTGGCCCACGTGGAGCCACGGCCTCTAGTATCTCAGCAGGGCATCTCTGGTGTGACCGCATGGCCTGTAGCCACTGTGGTTTGGTTCCTCTTTCCCCTACCTCCTGCTACCCACTACCTACCTGGTGTGGGGACCAACCTCCCACTCACTTGTCATTGAAGTCTTCGCTGCTGAGGTTGTAAAGGAATTCATCCATGACCTGGTAGTCGCCCATGATCTTCACAATCCGCTCCTGTGTGTACAGGCAGCCATGGGAACCACGTGTGCCTGGGAGGTGGGAGGATAACCGGACCAGGCTCCCCAGAGTGGTTGGGTGCTATGGAGAGGCTGCCCTCTTTTGGAGAGGTGAGGCCTGGGACGGTGGAGGAGATGCCAGCTGCAAGGCTAGCTTTGAGCTTGGGGGTCCTGGGGCTGTGGCCACCACACCTCCAACCTCCAGCCCCTGACCCATGCCCTCCGCCCTGCTGACCTCCCAGACAGCAGAGCTCTGAACCTCCACTGTGCACCCAGCCTCCCAATCCTTGGAGCCCATCGTCCTCTGTGTGTCTACCTCACTCCCAGCTTCCCAGCTCCTGCTCCTCCAGCTCCCAGTGGGCCCACCTCACCTCCAGCCCCACCAGCTTCTCGGGGACACCCTTCATCCACTCGCGAAGCTCAGCCAGCTCCTCAATGCTGTTGGGCTTCTCGTAGATCTTGCGGCTGATGCTGCGGAATTCTTCGCAGATCTGGCAGGAGGGGGAGGGCTCTGGGGAGGCCGTGGGCCCCTCTCTTGCCTTCCCAGGGCCCTGCTCCTCCTCCTTGGTCCCCCACCCCACCACATCCTTCAGTGAAATTTGAGAAGGGGTGCTCCCTGCCAGCTCACTGGGGAGCTGAGGGTCACCTGGCACGTGCCCTCTTCTCCAGCCTCCTGCACCAGTACCACACCTTCAGCTCTGAACTGATCCATTTCAGGGGGTTCCTTGTGAGGGGTCCCCAGGTCTGTGCAAGTCCAGGGAAATAGAGAGCAGGCCCCACCTCCTGGGACCTCTCATGGGGACCCCTGGCAGGGTCAAGGCAAGGAGACTTCCAGACCCTTCCATCAACACCCCTGAGCCTCACTCTGCATGCCCGGGTGCATGTGCTGCTGCAGTCGCTGGGGCCGGGCAGGCGGGCACTTACGTTATTCACCTCCTTGTGCAAGTTCTTGGCCAGGATATCCAGCATGGAAGTGGCCAGGGCCTTGCGCTTCTTGGACAGGCTCTGCTTGACGTTGTCCACGTTGATGTAGAAGGGCCCGATGATGATGCTGCTGGGCAGCGAGCCATCCAGGACCTCTTTCTCGTGCAGGTGGGTGAGCACCACCTCCCGTACCTCCTCGGCTGATGGGCACTGTGTCTGGAAGGCCCTGGGGACAGCAGGCACCCACGAAGGGCAGAGGGTGGTGAGAGGGCGGGCGGGGGTCACCCAGACAGGCAGACACACTCCAACCCGTGCACGCACTTGAGGAAGGTGTTGGCATCGTTGTTGTTCAGCTCCAGGTACTTCCTGAACTCCCTGGCGTAGGCCTGCAGGGGGATCATGGCCTTGCGCACTGCGCTGGCGATGACGGCCCGCAGCTCTTCCACCAGCGGCTCGTGAAGCCCCACCGACTCCAGCAGGGGGTCGCCGCTGATGAAAATGTCCTCCATCACCAGCTGGGGGCAAGGGGGAAGGGGCACAGAGCTGCATGAGCCACGAGGCAGGTAAGCAGAGCGGTGGGAGTGTGGTTCAGACTGAGTGGGCAGGAGTTTGGGGGTGGTGGTGAGGGGACAGTCTTCCCTCTTGGGTCCCCTAGATGGGGCTATGGACTAACACAAGGCGGGAAGCCCTGTGCCGCCCACTGGGCAGCAGCATCTTCCTCTGCCTTCCCTGGCTCAGCCCCAGGGCAACGAGACAACCACGCTGCTGGTGGCTCTAAGCAGCAGGGAAAGAAGAGGGGACCGGCGTGGTGGGCTGTGCTGTGACGAGGAATGAGGGCTTTTGAGAAGAGGTCTCGAGAGTGGAGGTGGGTTTGTGTCTATATCCTGAGGGGAAGAGAGAGGTCAGGAGCTGGGTGGGATCTGGGTCAGACACGGCTGTGGCAGGAATGAGCGAGCCTCACTTCAGTTGCAGGTCTGACCCTTTGCAGCGAGGTGAGCTGGGGCTTCTCCAAGCCTCCTCTACAGAATGGGAATGTTAATGGTTCCCAGTTTGGCTGGTGGTGGGGACTGAATGAGCTATTCAAGAATTACAGGGCTGAGCATGCTGCCAGCTGGGTGGGAGGCCCACGGCGGAGGTGAGCTGCCTGGGTGCTATGGCAGCACCCAGGCACAAGTACCCACTGTACCTTCTCCAGCTGGGGCACTGTGTGGGTGGCCAGGATGCCCTTGTCAAAGAGGGTGAGCAGAGAAGTCTCAAACTGCTCCAGTGGCGTGCTGTAGTGCACCCCCGAGGTGTCCAGCATCAGGTCCACGATGAACAGGGGGTTCTTGCGGGGCCTGTAGGGACAGTGGCCGGGGGGAGCGGGGTGGGGACTGTGGGCAGGGGCCTGAAGAGGCATGCACCCAGGAGGCACAGCCCCTGCCCGTTATGCCGGTCTGATGGCTCCGGAGCTTCTCCATGAGCAAGACTTGCCTCTGCCCTCTTCCCAGAAACTGCCAAGTTACCAGAGAGAAAGACCCAGACCAGCCAGACAGGCTCCTCTGTTCCGGCCACTTGCCCAGAGGCCCAAGGGCACGAGGGAGAGGGAGGACCTCCACGTGGTCCCGAGGTCATCAGGACAGGTCAGCCAGACCCTGGGCGCTGTGGCACTCACACCTTCCCTGGGAGCCCACCAGCCTTAGCTCCAGATGCCCCATCACAGGCAATGACCCTCAAGCCTGGATCCCCACTGAGCTTCTCCATGCTCTGGATTGCCATCACCCTGACCTCGAATGAGCATCTCAGACATTCTGTGTTCCCTGCCTCCCACCAGTCCCCACAAGGGCTCAGTGAACCCTAGGAGTCAGCCTTGCCTCCTCCTCACACACGTCTGCCCTCCCCCAGCACTGCGGCCCACGCGCTGCCCCAATCTGCCCTACCAGCCCATCGCCCTGTGTCTAGACAAGGGCCAGGGCCGTGGTGCGACTTCTCTTCTGCCTCGCTCATCCTCGCAAAACCAAAGCATGGTCTGGGGATGTAGTTCAGGTAGTTACTCCCCTCTGATGGCTGCTGACCACATTTAGAGTAAGCCCAGCCCCTGACCATGACCCCAGGAGGCTCTGCATCGTCTGGCCTGGTCCCTGCAACCTCTCTTGTGTCATCCTCAACAGCTCTCCCTGCCTTCCCCACTCCAGCCGTAGCTGCTGGCCTTTCCTTCCGTGACGGCTCCAAGTTCTCTCTCCCTTCTGTGCCTCGTGCCCCTTCCCCAACATCCCCTGACCGGGTTTCCTCTCATCCTCAGTTCTTGGCTCAGATGCCACGTCTTCCCTGACCCCCTGCCAATGCCCCCTCTCCCAGGTCTGTCACAGCCTCTGCCAAGATCAGCAAGGACTGTATCTGTTTATTTCTTTGCTTGCTGTCTGTGCCCAGGTGAGAGCAGGGGCCATGCCCTTCTTGTTCCCCTAGAACCTTGCCTAATTCATGGCAAGTGCTCAGAAAATATTTCTTGGGCTTTCTTGGTGGTCCAGTGGTTAAGAATCCGCCTGCCAAAGCAGGGGACACCAGTTTGATCGTGGGTCCAGGAAGATCCCATATGAAGTGGGACAATTAAACCCACGCACCACCACTACTGAAGCCCGTGTGCTCTAGAGCCCGTGCTCCACAAGAGAAACCACTGCAGTGAGAAGCCCAAGCACTGCAACCAGAGAGCAGACCCTGCTCACCTCAACCAGAGAATGCCTGTGTGCAGCAGTGAAGACCCAGCACAGCCAAAGGTAAAAGTACATAAGTCAACATTTCTCAACTGGGGAACTCAGTGACTGACTGAGAGATGGAGGTCACCAGAAGACACACCAGCCAGAGATGCTGGGACATCCCCCAGCAACCAGGGGAGCAACTCCTACCCCTGGCATCCAGGACCGGGCAGAGCTGGGCACCCTGCCCCTGGCGGCCCCAGTCCCCCCAACTCTTCACTGCCCTAGCCACCAGCACCTGAGAAAGAACAGTTCTGGTGTGGACAGGTGGCTCCGCCAAGCCGAGCCCTACCTGTAGGGGCTGTTTATTAAGTCTTCGCCCCAGACCATGTCGTCGGCGCAGTCAAGCGCACTGCAGCAGGCGTCGCTGATGAACTGTGAGAAGCTGGCGAGTGAGTCCTGCACCAGGAAGCGCAGCGTGTCCTGCAGCATGTACTTAAGCAGCTCCATCAGCTTGCGCAGCTTTGACATGAGGTACACCTCCCAGTTGGTCTCATAAAGGTTGTACCAGCCTTTGCTCATGTCGCGGAGGCTGCTGCGCATGGCCACCTTAAGTGTGCTGATCCAGCTGTCCTTTAGGAACATCTGCACCTGCGGGGCCACGGCTGGCATCACGGGGCCGCCTGATGGAGGGGCCCGCCGCCCGCAGCCGCCACCATCAGGGGGCCCTCCGGGCTCAGATGACTGTCCCCCTACCCCAGCTTACTGCCAAGCCCTCCAACCAACACCCCCTGCCCACCTCCCCACCGGGGACCAGGGCTTGTGGCGGAGGGGGGAGGGGAAGGAGGGAGGGGCATCAGAAGCCGGGTTTTCCCACCAGTCAAGGGAGAGATGGAGAGACACGGAGAACGAGGCAGACAGAAGCGAGGCACAGAGTGGAGCAAAGAGAAGATGACGCTTTCCTCCTAGTCCTGCTCCTGCCTGTCTCCCTTGACACTGTACACCCCTCACCCCTCACATTCTCATGCTTAGGTAGATACAGGGATGTGTGGGGTTCCTGCTCTCCTTTCCAAGGCCAGGAGTCTGCTTCAGACGCCTCCAGGGTTGGAAGAGCACGACTAGAAAAGGTGGCCAGCCTGCTTGTCCTTTTCTAGGATGAACCACCCCCTTGGTGGCCTCCCCAGTCTCCTGCAAGGTCTAGGAAGAGGCAAGGCCTGGTTTCAAGGAAAGCAGGAGCTCTCAGCTGATAGGCTCCCAGGCTTCCCAGGGCCCCTGTCTGTGTCCAGCAGCTCCGAGGCCCTGGCCCACTGCCACCCTCTGTCCCCTGGATGCCCACGCACCTGGGAGAAGGTCTGCGACTGGATCTGCTCGAACTCCTCCAGGCGGCTGTACTTGGAGAGGCTCGAGTGGAAGAGGGACATGGTGGTCACCTTGTTGCACTCGGCCCGCACCTTGCTGAGGGCCGTGATGACCTCCGACCGTGTGAGCAGGGACACAAAGGTGAAGTCCGCCTTCTGTTCCAGGAAAGGGTACTTGGGTACACTCACCAGTCCTGCCGGGGTTGGGGGGGACAAGGCCCAGTGTCAGACCAGCCTTGGATGGACCAGGGATCAGGGACAATCTCCCAGGTAATGATGGGGAGACAATTTCTGCCTCCTCCCTGGAAGAGACACCCGTGTCCCTGGAAACTCTTCTTCCTCATCATCTGCCTGGGTGACCCCAAGGCCCCGCAGTGAAGTGCCCATTCTGGGATGGGTAAACCAATTCCCTCCAGGTGACCCTGGGTCACAGGCCCCTTCAAGGGGGGTAAGAACCGTGGGCTCCCTCCCCACCTCCTCACTTACCCTGCACACAACCCCTGGGCCCAACCATTTACCCAGTCACTTCTGCACCAGACTTTTCAGAAGCACTTTCTTCCACCACCACCCGCTCCCTGACCCTAAACCCCAGCTCTCCAAGCAGGTGGGAAAAGAAGGGGATGAGTTCTGGGGACAGGGAGGTCCCAAAGGGAGGGGCTGGAGGGCTCTGGCCAGGGATGGCCAGGGGACCACCTTTGCCCAACCACCCTCACCTTGCTTGGGCACCTTCTCCTCCTCCTTCTTAGGCAGAGTCACATAGGAGAATGTCTCCGGCTTGGAGGAGACGATTTTGTCAAAGTTTATCTTGTTCATGCTGCGCTCGTAGTCCAGGCTTACTTCCCTGGAG
The DNA here is from genome assembly GCA_006410615.1 of Neotragus moschatus. Lineage (NCBI taxonomy): Eukaryota > Metazoa > Chordata > Mammalia > Artiodactyla > Bovidae > Neotragus > Neotragus moschatus. Next base: position 1,527,184 of record SJYA01002731.1, read on the forward strand.
AGGTTGCTGAGGTGCTCCAGAACCCTGCCCACAGGCACGGAGAGGGCAGAGTCAGCGAGCTCCACACACCCTGCCACCCACGTACAGCAGGCCGGCTGGGCTCACGGCTCTGCCCTGCCACGGACCTGGGGATGTAGGTTTAGGGTGTCCCCTCTGCATTCTTGGGTGCACCTTTGTAATTTATAGCCAAAGATACTCTAGATGATACAAAACTTAAGAAATGGAATTATGAACAACCAAGGTAACGAAGGACAGGGAGGCCTGGCGTGCTGTGATTCATGGGGCCGCAAACAGTCGGACACGATTGAGCGACTGAGCGACTGAACTGAGCTGAAGGTAACAATGGGACATCAATTCAACTCTCCCTGGATACGTTTTTTTTTAGAAAAAGAAAAGGAAAACCAAAGCAGGAAGAACAGATAATATTTACCGAAACCTACACCTTTAGCGTAACTAGAATAAAGAGAATATCCAAACTCATATTATCTTCAAGCAGAAAAACAGCAACTCTCAGGGCACTCTCTCTCACACTTCAGCTGCAAGCCTTCATGGAGAACAAGGGAGGTCTGAAAAAAACTGCAGGGAGGGAAGTGTGGTAGCCGCAGGATGGATCTAAAATCCCTCAAGAAAGAGAAATGTTTCCTAACTGCAAAAAAACCAAACAAGGGACCTCAGGGCGCTTACTAAAAGGGACTTAGCGGCACTCGTTCAAGGTAGGACTCTCCAAAAGGCATGACTTATAAAGGGGGAAGGTAACGGGAAAGGTGTCTTTTGGATATCGGGAGTGTGAGGCAGCTAGAAAAACAAGTGCAAATTAGGAATCCTGCAAGAGAGAACAAAATCCTGGAGGACACACGACTCTCCCCGCCTCCCTACCCGCAACATAGACACACACACACCCCATGGCCATGCATTTTAAAGAAAATTAATAAGCCAGTTTGCAAATCTAACACAAGAGGGCGCACTGGAACTAAAAATCTTGTGCATCTTTCCAAATCCATGAAACGAGTGGGTAAAAGACTATATGTATATAAAGCTACTGTAAGAGAAAGAAAACACCTTACTTGATGAAAATTCTCACATACCTTTCAACAAAGATAGAGCAGAGAAAACTAATACAACACTTCAAACTAAAGTGTATCTTTTCAAACATGCATTTGGACACACGCAAAAATAAAACATGGGTATAGGCAAATAATGGGAAGAAAAGAAATGAAATTTAGTTGGACTCAGTGAAAAATAGAACTAAATTATCTAATGAAGGAAAGCTAAATTATTATAATGTGTCCAAGGAAGAATACAGTCAAATTTAAAAGGCAATAAAATACATTTATGAAAACTAGGAATATAACCAAGAGAATAAAAATGAGAAGAAGAAATAACAGAAAAGGATCAGAAAGTTGTTGAATTAAAAACGGGCAGAGTGCCCCTGACACTGCAGCAGGCCATCGCCGACCCGTCTCCGCTGGAGACTCCTGGACATTCACAGCACACTCTAACTCTTATGACCGAAATCAACTGAAGCCTGGCAGGAAAGACAAAGGTGGCATTTAGGAGGTGTCTATCACAGTCCAAGAGAGGATGATAGTTAAGTCTGGACTATGGAGAAAGTAACAGAGATGAAAGAAGGCTGGAACTGATGAGGAAACTGAAGGTCAGAGAAGTGGAACAATTTGCCTGCACCCATTAGCAGCAACAGCAGCAGCATGGAACTAATAAGGGGCGAGCCCAGCCTTTAAACTGTCATCACAGTTGGAAACCGCAGTGTTACATACATGGGCATATTCAATTCTCTGTCAATAAGACCCTGAAAAAAACTCTGGACCCCGGGGATTAAGAAATCAAGCCTGGAGCCTTTGGAGTGGGAGCACTGACTCCAAGACCCTAGACTACCAGAGAGTTAACCCTAGGGAGTATCAAACAGTGAGAACTCACACAAAGGAAACCACTTGAATATAAGACCTGGCATCACCCAACCACCAGTAGCACTCTGCGCAGGACACCTCATCTAAACAACAAACAAAACAAAACTACAAACCCAATCATCAGCAGACAATATTACCATCAGAGGAAGAACAAACAGACAAACAAACAAAAGCTCAGCACAAATCTCACCCTATATGAAGCTTACACAAACCACGGGACCAAATTTAGGAGGGAAAAAACCAAAACGAAGACAGAATTCAACCTTGAAGCCTGGGAAAAGGAGACCTCAAACACAATAAGTTTAAAAAAATAATGAAAAGGCAGAGAAATACTACACAAATGAAGGAACAAACCAGAAACACAGAAGTCCAAATAAATGAAGAGGAAATAGGCAAACTACCTAAAAAAGAATTCAGAATAATAATAGTAAAGATGATTTAAAAAAAAACTTGAAAACAAAATGGAGAAAATACAAGAATCAATTAACAAAAACCTAGAAGAATTAAAGAATAAACACATAGAGACAACACAATTACTGAAATTAAAAATACTCTAGAAGGAATCAAAAGCAGAATATCTGAAGCAGATGAATCAGTGGGCTGGAAAATAAAATGGTGAAAATAACTTCTGAAGAGCAGAGTAAAGTAAAAAGAATGAAAAGAACTGAGGACAGTTTCAGAGACCTCTGGGACAATATCAAATGCATCAACATTTGAATTATAGGGGTCCCAGAAGAAGAAGAGAAAAAGAAAGGGTAAGAGAAAAGTTTTTGAAGAGATTATAGTTGAAAATTTCCCCAACATAGAAAAGGAAATAGTCACTCAAGTCCAAGAGGCACAAAGAGTCCCACATAGGGTAAACCCAAGGAGACACACACCAAGACACATATAATCAAACTAACAAAGACTAAACACAAAGAAAGAATATTAAAAGCAGCAAGGGAGAAGCAACAAGTAACATACAAGGGAAACCCCATATGCTTAACAGCTGATCTTTCAGCAGAAACTCTGCAGGCCAGAAGAGAATGGCAGGATATATTTAAAGTACTGAAAGGGAAAAATCTACAACTAAGATTACTGTAAGCGGCAAGGACCTCATTCAAAATTGATGGAGAAATAAAAAGCTTTTCAGACAAGCAAAAGTTAAGAGAATTCAGTACCACCAAACCAGCTTTACAACAAATATTAAAGGGACTTTACGTAGTCAAGAAATACAAGAGAAGAAAAAAGATCTACAAAATCAACCCCAAACAATTAAGAAAATGGCAATAGGAACATATATGTCAATAATTACTTTAAATATAAATGGATTAAATGCTCCAACCAAAAGACAAAGACTGGCTGAATGGATACAAAAACAAGACCCATATATATGCTGTCTGCACAAAACCCACTTCAGACCTAAAGATACATATAGACTGAAAGTGAGAAGATGGAAAAATATATCCCATGCAAATGACAAGCAAAATAAAGCTGGAGTAGCAATCCTCACATCAGACAAAACAGACCTTAAAATAAAGAATATTACAAGCGATAGGGAAGGACATTACATAATGATCAAGGGATCAATCCAAGGGGAAGATACAACAATTGTAAATATCTATGCACCCAAATACAGGAGCACCTCAATACATAAGACAAACATTAACAGACATAAAAGGAGAAACTTACAGTAACACAATAATAGTAGGAGACTTTTAACACCCCACTCACACCAAAGGACAGATCATCAAAACAGAAAATTAATAAGGAAACACAAGTCTTAAATGATATGTTAGATGAGATAGATCTTATTGATATCTTTAGGACATTCCATCCAAATGCAGAAGAACACACCTTCTTCTCAAGTGCACATGGATTATTCTCCAGGAAAGACCACATCTTGGGTCACAAATTGAACCTCAGTAAATTTAAGAAAACTGAAATCGTATCAAGCATCTTCTCTGACCACAATGCTATGAGACTGCATATCAATTATGAGAAAAAGAAAACTGTAAGAAACACAAACACGTGGAGATTAAACAACACGTTTCTAAATAGCCAACAGGTTACTGAATAAATCAAAAGGGAAATTTAAAAATTTCTAGAAACAAATGACAATGAAAACACGACAACTCAAAACCTATGGGATGCAGCAAAAGCAGTTCTAAGAGGGAAGTTTATAGCAATACAATCCTACATCAAGAAACAAGAAAAACATCGAACAGACAACCTAACTTTACACCTAAAACAACTGGAAAAAGAACAACAAAAAACTCCAAAATTAGTAGAAGGAAAGAAATCATACAGATCTGAGCAGAAATAAATGGAAGAAACAATAGAAAAGATGAATAAAACTAAAAGCTGGTTCTTTGAGAAGATAAAATTGACAAACCGTTAGCTAGGCTCATCAAGAAAAAAAGGGAGAAGAATCAAATCAACAAAATTAGAAATGAAAAAGGAGAGGTTACATCAGACAATGCAGAAATACAAAGGATTATAAGAGACTATTATGAACAACTATATGGCAATAAAATGGATAACCTGGAAGAAATGGACAGATTCTTAGAAAAATTCAGTCTTCCAAGACTGAACCAGGGAAAATAGAAACTATGAACAACCCAACTACAAGCACTGGAACTGAAGCTGTGATCAAAAATCTCCCAAAAAACAACAACCCAGGACCAGATGGCTTCACAGGCGAATTCTATCAAACATGTAGAGACGAGCTAATACCGATCCTTCTAAAACTCTTTCAAAAAATTGCAGAGGAAGGAACACTTCCAAGCTCATTCTATGAGGCCACCATCACCCTGATACCAAAACCAGACAAAAAGAACACAAAAAAAGAAAACTACAGGCCAATATCACTGATGAACATAGATGCAAAAATCCTCAACAAAATTTTAGCAAACTATTCAGCAACACATCAAAAAGCTCATACACCATGATCAAGTTAGGTTCATTCCAGGTATGCAAGGATTCTTCAATATATGTAAGTCAACCAATGTGATACACCATATTAACAAATTGAAAGATAAAAACCATATGATCATCTCAATAGATGCAGAAAGAGCCTTTGACAAAATTCAGCACCAATTTATGATTAAAACTCTTCAAAAAAATGGGCATACAAGGACCCTACCTCAACATTGTAAAGGCCATATAGGATAAGCCTACAGCAAACATTATTCTCAATGGTGAGAAACTGAAAGCATTCCCCCTAAGATCAGGAACAAGACAAGGGTGCCCACTTTCACCACTATTATTCAATATAGTCCAGAAGTTCTAGCTACAGCAATCAGAGAAGAAAAAGAAAGAAAAGGAATCCAGATCAGAAAAGACGTAAAGCTCTCAGTTTGCAGATGACATGATACTGTACCTAGAAAACCATAAAGATAGTATCAGAAAATTACTAGAGCTAATCAGTGAATTTAGCAAAGCTGTAGGATACAAAATCAATACAGAGAAATCCCTTGCATTTCTATATACTAACAATGAAAAACCAGAAAGATAAATTAAGGAATCCATCCCATTCACCACTGCAATAGAAATAAATAAATTTCTAGGAATAAATTTACCTGAGGAGACAAAAGAACTGTACACAGTAGATTATAAGACACTGATGAAAGAAATCAAAGCCAACATAAACAGATGGAGAAATAGCCCATGTTCCTTGGCAGGAAGAATCAATATTGGAAAATAACTATACTACCAAACGCAATCTACAGATTCAATGTGATCCCTATCAAATTACCAATAGCATTTTTCACAGAACTAAAACAAAATATTTCACAATTCATATAGAAACACAAAAGACCTCGAACAGCCAAAGCAATCTTGAGAAAGAAGAATGGAGCTGGAGGAATCAACCTTCCTGACTTCAGATTATACTACAAAGCTACAGTCATCAAGACAGGATAGCACTGGCACAAAAACAGAAATATAGACCAATGGAACAAGATAGAAAGCCCAGAAATAAACCCATGCACCTATGGGTACCTTAATTTTGACAAAGGAGGCAAGAATATACAATGGGGCAAAGACAGCCTCTTCAATAAATGATGCTGGGGAAACTGGACAGCTACATGTAAAAGAATGAAATTAGAACACTTCCTAACACCCATACACAAAGATAAATGGATTAAAGACCTACATGTAAGACCATAAACTATAAAACTATTAGAGAAAAACATAGGTAGAACACTTGATGACATAAATCAAAGCACGACACACCTCCTAGAGTGATGGAAATAAAAACAAAAGTAAACAAGTGAGACCTAATTAAACTTAACAGCTTTTGCACAGCAAAGGAAACTGTAACCAAGATGAAACGACAACCCTCAGAATGGGAGAAAATAAAAGAAAATGAAACAATAAGCAGCTCATAAAACCCAATACCAGAAAAACAAACCACCCAATCAAAAAGTGGGAAAAAGACCTAAACAGATATTTCTCCAAAGAAGACATACAGATGGCTAACAAACACATGAAAAAATGCTCAACATTGCTCCTTATTAGAGAAATGCAAATCAAAACCACAATGAGATATCACCTCACACCAGTCAGAATGGCCATCATCAAAAAGTCTACAAACAATAAATGCTGGAGAGGGTGTGGAGAAAAGGGAATGCTCTTGCACTGTTGATGGGAATGTAAATTAATACAGCCGCTATGGAAGATGCTATGGAGGTTCCTTTAAAATCTATGAATAAAACTACCATATGACCCAGCAATCCCATTCCTAGGTACATACCCTGGAAACCAAAATTGAAAGAGACACATGTATTCCATTGTTCACAGCAGCACTATTTACAATAGCTAGAATATGGAAGCAACCTAGATGTCCATCAACAGATGAATGGATAAAGAAGCTGTGGTACATATACACAATGGAATATTACTCAACAACAAAAAGGAATGCATTCGAGTCAGTTCTGATGAGGTCAATGAACCTAGAACCTATTATACAGAGTGAAGTGAGTCAGAAAAAGAAAGATAAATATCACATTCTAACGCACATATACAGAATCTGGAAAAATGGTACTGAAGAATTTCTTTACAGGGCAGCAATGGAGAAACAGGCATTGAGAATAGACTTATAGACATGGGGAGAAGGGAGAAGAGGGTGAGATGTATGGAAAGACTAACCTGAAACTTACATTACCATATGTAAAATAGATAGCCAAGGGGAATTTGCTGTATGGCTAAGGAAACTCAAACAGGGGCTCTGTATCAACCTAGAGGGGTGGGATGGGGAGGCAGATGGGAGGGAGGTTCAAAAAGGAGGGGATATATGTATACCTATGGCTGATTCATGTTGAGGTTTGACAGAAAACAACAAAATTCTGTAAAGCAATTATCCTTCAGTAAAACAATAAATTAAAAAGAAAAGAATTTAAAAAAAAAAACAGGTTAATAAGAAGCAACATGATAGAGAGAAAGATAGGATGGAGTCTCTGATGAAAAGAAAACAATGGATCAGAGCTAATATTTAAAACAATTCAAGAAAAATTTCCAGAAATAAAAGAATATCTGAATTTAAACATTTAAAAAGCCGATTGTGTACCTGGGAAAAAATATCCGGAATGATCAGCTCTAAGATGTACCCTAGTAAAATGACTAAAGATGAAAAAAAATCTCCAAGGCCTCCAAGGAAAAGAAAATCAAACAACTTACAAGTGAAGGGGATTTTGAAATCAGATGTCTCAAAAGCAACATACAAAGCAAGACAAGAAAATAGCATTTTTAAAAGCAAGGAACAAAAATATATGAACCAAGAATTTTATATCCAGTCAAACTGTCATTCAAGTTTTAAACATGGAAGAACTCTAAGAACACGGTACCTTTGAACCCTTTATAAGGAATCTTCTAGGAGCTTCAACCAGTCAAGAGACTGATGGGGTTCAGGACACACCACCTAAAAATATGGTACCTTGGCACAGAATGTTCTAAGATGAAGGATCACAAAAACAGAAGGTGCAGGAAGGATTCTCTGACCTTCCCCTGAAGCAGGTCATAAGACCCTCAAGTGAGAGATAGCTCCTCTTACCTGGATGAAAGAGACATCCTTAGCTCCAGGATGGAGGAGGCCAAGAGGAACCTGAATGTGCAGACCTTGTTAAGGTCCCCCAGGCGACTCAGTTCATATCATTTTGTCCTATCACACTTCCCGCAACCTTCCCCTTCATCAAACTCAGTATAAAAGCACTCAGGTTTAACCTCTTCATCTTTATTTCCATATGAATGCTCCCATGTCACATAAGGAGAAGGCAATGGCACCCCACTCCTGGGTGCCTGGAGAACCTCAGGGATGGGGGAGCCTGGTGGGCTGCCATCTATGGGGTCGCACAGAGTCGGACACGACTGAAGTGACTTAGCAGCATGTCACATAAAACTCAAACCAGCTTTCCTCTTGTTAATCTGTTCTCTGTCACCGACACCCAGCAAAGAACCCAGAAGGGTATAGGAAGGGAGAGGGCATCATCGCTCCTGCAAGATGACGGGGGAAACTTCAGGAAAAGGGTTCATGTACTTAATACAGTAGATTGGAGATTAACACACAGAGATGAAAGTGGAAGAATATTATCTTAAAATACTAATTAGAAAAAGGCAACTTAAAATGGGAGGAAGAAGGGATGAGATAAGTAAAATAAGATCGAGCACTGTTGCATGGGAAATAGAAGGTTAGCAGACACATTAAAAACTGACAAACTGGAGAGTAGAAGGTTAAATAAGGAAGCAGGAAATTATGAGCACTGTTAAAGGGTAAGCACAAAAGAAACCAGTAAAATGAAGGTACAAACTGTCCTAAATACCAAAAGAAAAATTTTAAGTAAAAGAACAAAGAAAACGCATTATGAGGAGAGAGAAACAGCATCATATTATAACACTCATAATAATTTTAATGTGAAACAACATGACAGAGCTGAGATCAAACGTATCAGCCGTATCCATAGAAGTGAATGGGCTTGACTCACTTTTCACAAGAAAAGAGATTTTTAATTTGACTCACAAAGTAAGACCCAACTATATGGCGATAACAAGAGACCTACTTGAAACAAACTAATTCAGAAGGATTGAAAATAGAGGGAGGGGCAAAGATTATATCTATATACATATATTTAATGGAAATACCAGCAAAAAAAAAAAAAAAAAAACACCAAGTTACAATTCGGATATCAAGCTAAGTAAAATTCAGGTCAAAAAGCATTAGACATGATCAAGGATACTTTTAAATGCTAAAAATATCAATTTATAATGATAATATAACACACTTCTCTCACTGGACAAGAGTAAGTGAAGATGCAGAAGATGTAGATAATATAACCAGTAAGGTAGATTTTTATGGAGTGTATGTATACATAAAACTTTTGTACCTTAATGATAGGATTACACCTCTTCTCAAGTGCAGATGGAACATTCACAAACACTGATTACATACTGTCATACAGAAAATACCGGCAAGTGCTATATAATAGAAATATTATTAATAATACTCTCTGATCTCAATACAACAAAACTAGAAATGACTAACATTTTAGCAAGTAGTCTCCATATGGAAAAAAAGTTAAAACCTTATATTAAACTCTATGATGAAATAGAAAATAAAAATAAAATTTTTGTAATTAAAAAAATTGAAATACTACATACCAGAATCAGTGGACTACTGCATGTTTAAAGTTACCAGAAGAAAATGCATAGCCTTAAACCCATTTATCAACAAGAATGTAAATAAGTGAATTAAATGCCCAGCACAATACACACGTGCACACAAACTATGAATATAGCAAAACATAAGCCAAAAGGAAGGAAATAATAAAAACAAAAGTAGAATGATAAAGATGTAATAAAGTCAATCAAATTAATAATCCTAAATCCTATGTTTTTAAATTAACAGTCCAAACAAATCACAAGTAACTTAATAAACTAAAAAAGAGAACATAATTCTACAAAATAATAGGTAACTAAGGAAGAAAATATTAAAATGAAAAAGATTTTAAATCATATTGCATATTTCTATGCAAATATATATTAAAATCTAGACAACATGATAATTTTCTAGAGAAATAAAACATAACAAAATTGGCTCCATTGGAAAAAGAAACCTTAAATAGACCAATTTCTGTAGAAGAATTAAATTACAGAAAAACTAAAAAAACCACGTCCAAATGGTTTATGAAAGGATGACCACATAGCCCCAGTGCAATATAAATTGTCCCAGAGTACTGAAGGAAAATGTCAGAATTCTTTATATGAAGTAAGTATAACTTTGCTTCAAACTTGTTAAATACAGTACAAAAAAAATTACAGACCAACATCACACATCAATGATAAAGTTCTAAGTAGCTTATTAACCCACAAAACTTAATGCTACATTAAGAAATGATACACCATGGCTAAGTGAGATTTATTAAAGGACTGCAAGGTTGTTTCAATATTCAGTTTAGTTCAGTTACTCAGTTGTGTCCAACTCAATAGTAGAAAATCAATTAATATAACTCACCATAGGAATAGATCTAAGGAGACAAACATGATTATCTCTATTGGTATTTTTAAATGTATGACATTTTTAATACATTTAAATGTATTTAGAAATATATGACAAAAATTTAAGAAAACGGAAGTCAACAGGTACATTATCAAGTGAACAAAACCCCAAAGCTAGCATTTTTCTTAATGGCGAAACACTAGAGGTATTTCCACTAATATTAGGAACAAGGTAATGATGCCTACTGTCTCCACTACTATCCAATATTGTTACTGGAGGAATTAGAGATTGCAATTAGACAAGAGAAAGTAATTAGAAGACTGCATGCGTGCTAAGTTGCTTCAGTTGTGTCCAACTCTTTGCGACCTTATGGACTGTAACGCTCCAGGCTCCTCTGTCCACGGGATTCTCCAGGCAAGAATAGTGGAGTGGGATGCCATGCCCTCCTCCAGGGGATCTGCCCAACACAGGGATCAAACCTGTGTCTTCTGAGGCTCCTGCATTGCAGGCGGATTCTTTACCACTGAGCCACTGGGGAAGCCCAATCAGAAGAATAAGAATTGGAAAATAATAAGTAAAATTATTTCTATTTCTAGATAGTGTGCACTTAGAAAGACCTAGAGAATCAATGATAAACTCAAACAGTAAATGATTTCAGGAAGGTAACAGAATGTAAATTAGTATAAAGAAATCAATCAATAGATGTAATAGTAGAGAAAGCCCATTCATAACAACAACAAAGAAGATAAAATATTTTATTAACCAAAAAATTCATTTGGGTTTTTCCGTAACACTGTGTGGAAAAATGCAAACCAAATTTTTCGGCCAATCCAATACTTAATGAGTAATGTGCAAAACCTACATGAATAAAACTTCAGAGCACTCCTGAAAGACACAAAGGTGGACTTGAATAAATGGACACACATGCCTTGTTCTTGGATTGGTCAATTTAAGATCCCAAAGACATCAGCTATACCTAAGGCAATTTAAAAATATAATGCAATCCCAATAAAAATACCAAACATTTCCAAAACAGACCTAGAAAAGCTGATACTAAAGCTCACATGGAGAATAAGCATGGCAATTCCCTGTCAAAAACTCAACAACTTTTTTTGCAAAAACATATAAATCCATCCTAAATTTCATGTGGAATCTCAAGGAACCCCCAAATAACCAAAACAAACTTGAAAAAGAAGAACAAAGTGGGAAGACACATCTTTTCAATTTCAGAAATAATGACAAACCTACAGTAATCAAAATATGTGGTACTGGCATAAAGACCGATGGACCAGTGGAATAGAAGAGAGAGTACGGAAATAAACCCTCACATAAATAACCAAATGATTTTCAACAAGGGTGCCAACATCATTCAATGGGGAAGACAGCCTTTTTAATACATCATGCTGGGAAAACTGGCTATTCACATGCAAAAGAATGAAGCTGGACCCTTACCTAAGACCATATACAAAATTTAACTCAAAATGGATCAAAAATCTGAACATAAGAGCTAACACTGTAAAACTCTTAAAAGGACACATGGAGGAAAGGTTCATGACATTGGATGTGGTGATGATTTATACATGATGCCAAAAGCATAACAATAAGGAAAAACTGACAAATTGGACTTCACCAAAATGAAAACCTCTGTGTCCTAGTTACACAAAAGACACTACCAACAGAATAAAAAGGCAATTCACTGAATGGGAGAAAATATCTTCAAATCACAGATCTGATAAGGGATTAATATCCAGAGTACATAAAGAACCAAAAATACAAGCAACGAATCTGAATACACATTTCTCCAAATAAGAATACACAAAACAGCCAATAGGCACATGAAAAGATGTTCAACATCACTAAGCATTAGGAAAATGCAAATAGAAATCACCCTTTAGAATGGCTACTATAAAGAAAAAAACCCCAGAAAATAACAAGTGTCAGTGAGGATATGGAGAAATTTGAATCCCTTGTGTCCTGCTGTGGGAATGTAAAATGGTGCAATTGCTATGGAAAACAGGATGGTGGTTTCTTGAAAAAAAATTAATAACAAGGCTTTGCCAACACCACCGATGTCACCTGGAGCCACCCTGTACCACCCCACCATGGTTGACCCCACAGTGTTCAACATTCACTGTCAATGTGAGTCCTTGGGCCATGCCTCCTTTGAGCTATATGCAAACAAAGTTCCAAAGACAGCAGAAAACTTTAGTATTCTGAGCACTGAGGAGAAAGGATTTGGTTATCAAGGTCCTTACTGTCACAGCATTATTCCAGGATTTATGTACCTGGGTGGTGACTTCATATCCTGTAGAGGCATTGGCAGCAAGTCAACTACAAGAAGAAATTTGATGCTTCCCTGGTGGCTCAGAGGTTAAAGTGTCTGCCTCCAATGTAGGAGATCCGGGTTCGATCCCTGAGTCAGGAAGATCCCCTGGAGAAGGAAATGGTAACCCACTCCAGTACTCTTGCCTGCAGAATCCCATGGACGGAGAAGCCTGGTAGGCTACAGTCCACGGGGTTGCAAAGAGTCGGACACGAGTAAGCAACTTCACTATACTATACTATCACCCTGAAGCAAAGGGTCCTAGCAACCTGTACATGGCAAATTCTGGACCCACATCAACAGTTCCATTTTCCATGTATACTACCAAGGTTAGGTGGTTGGGCTGCAAGCATGTGGTCTTTTGCAAGGTGAAGGAGGGCACCGATACTGTGGAAACCACAGAGTGCTTTGGGTTTGGCAAGCACCAGGTTTGGCAAGACTGCCGAGAAGCTCGCCATTGCTGCGTGTGGACAGCTCTGACTCGTATTTTATCTTAACCACGGACCATTCCTTCTCTCTGCTCATAATAGCCTATAATCTTTGTGCTCTCACTGCAGTTTTTTGGGTTTATGTTTTCCTTATCCCCTCCAAGTGTAGCTGAATTACAGAGTTGGATTTATGATAATGAGACAAAAACTAAACAGCAACAAATAGAATTACCACATGATCTAGTAAGTCCGCTTTTGGAAAAGAAGTGGAACTCCACTTCTTCTCAGGAGAATAGAAAGCAGGGACACGAAGGGATCTTTGTACACCCATGTTCTCAGCAGAATTATTCCTAAGAGCCAAAAGGCAGGAGCAATCAAGGGTCCATCAACAGATGAAGAGACAAACAGAATGTGGTATGTATGTACAATGGAATATTATTCAGCCTGAAAAAGGAAGGGGATTCCGGTGTGTGCTACAACATGGATGATACTAGAAGACATTATGTTAAATGAAAGGAGTCACAAAAGGACAAGTAATGCATGATTCTACTCATATGAAGCACTTAGGAAGTCAAATTCATAGAGACTGAAAGTAGAATGGTGGTTGCCAGGGGCTGGGCGAGAGGAGAAGGGGGTCTTATAGTTTAAGGGGTGCGGAGTTTCACTGCGGGACGATGAACACTCTCTGGATGGATGGTAGTGGTGACAGAATAATAATGTGCACTTAATGTACTTAATGCCACTGAGATGTACACTTAGAAATGGTTAAAACGGGGAATTTTATATTATGTGTATTTTCCCACTATTTTTAAAAATAAGTCATTAAAACAAATAAGCAAACATGCAAGAATTCCCAGAAAAACACAGGAAGGGAAAAGCTATTAATACACAGGGGGAATGGCCTGACAAGACATGAAAACACACTGTAAAACACCTATAATTAAAACTGTAGTACAAGTGTATAAATAGACACAGAACAACGGAATGGAACAGAAACTTCAGAAATAGACCAAAGTACGTAAGGAAATTAGTGTCTACAAGGCGGCCTCTCAAATCACCAGGTCAAAGATAGAGGTTTCAACAAATGCTGATGGGTATTAAAAAATGTTTAATAAACACTAGTCACTTGGAAAAGGGTAAAATTGGGCCCATACCACACACCATTCATAAGGATGAATCAAGGGTATAAAAGGCAAAAGCATGAAACCATACAAGTTCTAGAAGAAAATCTCAATATAGAGGAAGACTGTAACTGTGACTCAAAATCCAGATGTAACAGAAGAAATGGCTAATAAAATTGTTTGCATATTTTTAAGTTATACTGCAAAAATTACCATGCGTTGTGCTGTGGTTAGTTGCTCAGTTGTGTCTGACTCTTTGGGACCCCATGGACTGTAGCCCACCAGGCTTCTCTGTCCATGGGGATTCTCCAGGCAAGAACACTGGAGTGGGTTGCCATGCCTTTCTCCTGGGGGTCTTCCCAACCCAGGGCTCAAATCTAGGTCTCCTGCATTACAGGCAGATTATTTTCCATCTGAGCCACCAGGAAGCCCCAAAATTGCCATAAGAAAAATTAATATACAACTGACAAACCAGGAGAAAATATTTACAACATGTAAATAGCTAAAGAACCAATATCCCTNCTTTCTCCTGGGGGTCTTCCCAACCCAGGGCTCAAATCTAGGTCTCCTGCATTACAGGCAGATTATTTTCCATCTGAGCCACCAGGAAGCCCCAAAATTGCCATAAGAAAAATTAATATACAACTGACAAACCAGGAGAAAATATTTACAACATGTAAATAGCTAAAGAACCAATATCCCTAATATATAAAGAACTCTTAATATTAGAGGGAAAATACCCCAAAACCTAAAAGAAAAAAAAAATGAGCAAAAATGTGGACAAGTCATAAAAAAGATATAAAAACTGCCTTTAATCATATGAAAAGATTCAAAAGACATTCAGCCTTACTTGTAATACTTATAGACTTACCTTCCAGACTGGCAAAAAAAATTTAATAGTATAACAAGCAGCTCACTCTTGACAAGGGTGTGGGGAAACAGGTACTCTCACACGTTGCTGGTGGGCATACAAAATCCTTACGGAGGAAAAGCTGGTGATCAGTAAGTACTTATCTTTCTGCCTAGCCACTCCACTATGCAGGAGACCCAGGTTCAGTCTTCCTGGTCAGGAAGATCCCCTGGAGAGGGGAGTGGCAGCCCACTCCGGCACTCTCGGAGTGTGGGAGAACACTAAAACTACACTTCCACCAGTATCAGTATACAAGTGCACAAGATCATTCACTTGTAGCGCTGTTTGTAGTTGCAAAACGCTGGAAAGTACCTAAAAGCCTGTGTATTAGCAAATGGTTGAAGAAACCGTCACACATGGTACGTCCACACAACAGATGACTGTGCAGCTGTGAAAAGAGAAGGAACTGAGAAGGACTGACTCCCAGGATGCAGCACAAGGGAAAGAGGCAAAATAGAAATGAGTATCTACAGTGTGCTACTCATCATGTAACAGGGGGATACGGAATATACCTATGAGATAGCATTTGTGCAAAAAGAAACGTAGAAGGGATAAACCAGAAACTACGGACATTGGTCACCTGTGGGTGAGAACACAGTAGAAAAGACGGGAGATGTGGACAGACTGAATGAGGGTGAAGAGTAACAAATCTCTGAGTATATCTTTTTGAGTAATATATACCTCTGACTATGTTTTATATATGTGTATATATTACATATAAAAAGAAATATATACATATGTGTGCATATTTTCTATATATTCAACACACACTACATATAATATATGAATTATATATATTCTATAATATACATATACTTATATCACGCTTATATTTTATATATACACATATATGTACTTATTTATATTTATAAAATAAATGGACCAAGCTATAGTTCATCAAATGGACGAATCACACTCAGGAGGATGGGGAGAACTAAACCAAGTCACTTCTGAACCTAGTATTTGCGCCGAACGATCCCAGGCTAAAAAGGAAAAAGGAAACTAAACAAATATCAAAGATTACTTATCAGAGCTTATCCTCCAAAGAGGACAGATTAGCAACTGAAATTACTTTCTGTGTATCCTAGGTCTGAGCAAATAAGTAAATACACTATGAAGAATAAAAGCCAATTTTCTTTTAGAAAAAGAAGTTAAAAAAAAACAAGTACAATTACGTAAGAATGAGGCCTGTGGTTTGAAGTAAATGTGAAGGTATCAGTATGAACTCATGGTTTCTGCCAGATCAACCAGTAGATATATATAATTAGACATGTGTAGGGGCTATATGTAACATAATGTAATATAACAGTATAATGTGATATAATGTAAAATAAATAATATGTATAGCTTAGGTCTACCTGCTAGGGCCTCAAATCACTGATTTCCCAGGAGCAATGAGCACATCTTAACGCCAAAATCTTGTCTTCTAAATGCGATTCCCCACCAAGAGGAACCAGGGCCCCTTGGAGAAATAGCTGATTTCAGGGCTGGGTCTGGGAAAGTACAAGATGACCCTGGAACTTCTTGCGATGCCAGAAAGTGAAGACATGCTCAAAACATAACAGAAACATGAACAAGAGGCCACAGGAAGCAGCCTGAAGAGCTCCCACTGGCCAACTCTGAGCCAATTTGAGCATGGAAATTAAAAATGGTAGTGACAGATTATAACCCTTGGAGTAAAATTAAGAATCCATGAGTCCATACTGATAATGAAAGACCAGGAGCTGAACAAGGCATTGTTCAGGGTCCAAGAAGTCCATAGCACAGTGGGCAAGACAGCCCCAAACAGATGAGCACGGGGAGCGCACCCCTCTCACATACAGGGCAGCACGAGCTCCCTACTGGACAGCTCCCTGGAGGAGGTGCTGCTGGGTGTGGGGAAGGGTCTGGGTGGGGAGGACTCACGAGGGCCCTTTGCGCATCCGAGGCGTGCTCATGGCCCACTGCTTGATCTTGTTCAGGCTCTGCTCACTGACGAGCCGCTGGCCCTCAGAGGGCATACAGTCCACGTACAGGTTGTACAGCAGCAGTGCCTCCGTGTTCTTACGCAGGGCGCTGGCCTCGACCACACGTTGTGTGAACACACGTGGGTCCTCAGCACAGAAGAGGAGCTGGATCCTTGGCACCCAGTACTGACAGATCAGGAGGGGTGGCCTTCCTGGGGTGGGGTGGAGGGACAAAGGAACGGCCAGTGGGGCCCTCTGGGCAGGAGCACTAGATTCCAGCCTGGCTCCGGCACTGAGGCGCGGTGGCCCTGAGCCAGTGACCCCATCCTATCTGTGAAAGGGGTATGACAATGCTCCCTGCACTGCCCACATCACGGGTCGTCATGGTTGGATGCGAAAGTGCTTTGTTAACTGTGAAAAGCTGGGCACAGACAAGGGGTTTCACAGGGGTGGGCTACTCAAGTGCCCGTTGCTGGACGCCACATCCAGAGTGGACATCACTCATTGATGGGCCTCGGGCTCCTTCTCAACATGACCCTGAAAACACCACTGCCAGCTGCCCAGGTGGCATATCAAATGATGGCCAGCTGCCCTTCCTGGGGTCTCTGAGTGGTGGGTCCTCTGATCCTCACTGCTTGGGGGACAGCCCGCCACAGGACAAGAGAGCAAGGGGGAAGTCAGACCTCAGCTGATTATGCCCAGGGCAGAGGCTGGCCTCAGTCACAGGCCAGGCCGGGCCTGAGCTGGGGGTCTGCCTGAGGCAGGGGCAGAGACCTCGTACCTTCCGGCGTGACCCCTCCACTCAGGGGAGGCTTCCCCATCTCATCCCGCACTAAGCCATCCTCACTCGTCTTGTGCACTAGGTACAGCTTCTTCTCCTTGTCGTAGTCCAGGACCCCGACATTGCACCATTTGTACTTGAGCTTTGGACTCTTGGGGTCCTCTGAAACAGGAGGAGAGTCCATCAGTGCCCCCGGCTGTGGGGTGGAGTGAGGCTGCTGCATGTGGGCATTGGGTGCTAGGAAAGGTCTTGGTGGTCACTGATCTGGCCTCTCTCCCGCCACACTGACTTCCTTTCTCTGGCTGCAGCAGAGTGGGGGGCCTGCCTCCTCCCAGCTGAGCTGGGCAGACCAGGCCTCTCCACTCTGGTCTCTGCATGGCTCCATCAGGGCAGCGAGAGACACAGGCCAGCAGGGCTGGGACCGGGGGGCAGGAACGCCTGAAGCCAAAAGATTTGGTTGAGGATCTAGGTGTAAAGCTCACCACATCCCAACTGGACCCTTTCAAGGCCGAGGGAAGTCCTGAGACTTGAGCCCCCATCCCCTCCATCAGAGCAGGACAGGGTAGAAGAGGACAGCTACCCTGCAATGGCTTCAGAGTGGGCCTCGGGGCCTGTTTGGTCAGAATGCACCCACGCCCTGGGCTGAAATTTTTGACTCCCCTCGCTCACTTCCTGCCACTGCCCCCTCCCTCATCCCCCTCCAGCCACAGTGGACGTCAGGCTACTCCTGACTCTAGAGCTGGCTCCTGCTCAGGGCCTCAGCGGCGGCTGCACCCCCTATCTGGCACGGTCTTCGCCCACATCGCCTCGATGCTGCTCGCCCCCTGCTCAGGTGGCTTTTCCTTGGAGAAGCATCTCTGCCTAAAATAGCACCTTTGCCCCCACACTCTCTGACCCTGTCTGTGTATCTCACAGAGCCTGAAGTCATACTGTGTACACATCCTCTCCGGGCCGGAATTCCGAGGAAATGCTCCCACTGACCGAGGCCAGGCAGGTGAGGACAGGTGTGATAAACCTCACCAGCTTTGGTTCTGTTTGACTTTTCCCTTTTCGCCCTAGTTAGTTTCCTTTCTGAAAATGCTGACCTGTTCTTGGCTCAACTTAGAGGGAAAGATGCCACGAGAAGCCCCCAGCAGAAAACAGAGGTTCCTGGCAGAAAGGCTCCCTCCCACCTGTCCCTCCTCCCATTAGAACGGCTGCTGAGGCCCCGGCCGTGTGAAGCAGAATAGGCAGAAGCGCCTCAGGGAAGCCACTGCCTGGTGCATTTAAGGTTAATGCAGCCCCAAACTTTCCGCTTTTATCACCAAGTATCAGAGATCTGGGAACAACTGAGTTAAATTATTTTTGTAATTAAGTCCAAAGTAAAGGGATCATTCTGGGTTTCTTGTCTAGTTCAGAGAAATTGATTCCAGCATTAATGCGTTTTTAAATTGAAACATAAACTTACACCTTGCACAATGGACTTGCTGTGGGCCCCCTGGAGGCTGAGCAGTCTGAGAACCAGCGTGGCTCTTAGAGTCCTGTCTCTGGCCTGGGCACTGGCCTGCTGGGCTCACTCCCCACTCCACAGCAGCGTATCCATGCACGGGGCAGAGAGCAGAGAGACCCTCGCCCTGCACAAGGGGACGGCCACCTTCAATCTCAAGACCCGGACCTTCCTAGGAAGCCTACATGGAGACTAGTCACGTAGGTCAGCCTGGCTCTGCTCTGGACGGCATCGGACTGGAGAGTGTCCAAGGCTGCCAGGGCAGACCTGGGGCCAAAGGAGGGACAGACACAGACAAGTTTAAGGTCTGCCAAAAGTGTGCAACATTACTGTGGGGATGTGCGTGTGGGTGTGACAGCGGTTGTGAATGGGTGACTGTCGGCATGTGTGTTTGTGTGGCAAAAATGTGCGTATGACTGTGTAAGTGTGCGTGAGGGATGGTGGGCGAGCGTGGCAGTGGGCTTGTGAATCTGTGTGTTCGTCTGAAAGCAAGTGTGTGAGTGTGTCATAGTGTGTGTGTACTGTCCATGCAGAGGCGAAAGCCAAGAGGCCACAGGTAGGGCAGGTAGGGCAGAGGAGTTTCTGGGTAACAGAGTGAGATTGTGCCCCTTATACACACTTGAACCTGCCTGATAAGCCTGCCTATTTTTCATTACCAATAAATCAAAGACTTTAAGACACCACCCACCTGTCCCCTCCCCAGCCCACCAATCCATGGCATCCCTGGCCCCTGCCTTTCCTCTTGTGCAGCCAGCCCACTGGCCTGTATCCCAGCTGGGAGGGAGGCCTTAAAATGTGGGGCTATCACCTCCCACGGTCGAGGCCCAGGACAGCCGAGGAGTCTGTGGCTGGGTTGCTGCCAGGACAGCATGGTGCAGACCAAGATCCTGTCCTCCCTGCCCCCGCTGGCCCTGCTCACCATGCCCCAGGAAGTCATCCGTAGGCAGGAGGGCTTTGCCAGGGACAGGTTTCCTGTTCTGAGACCCTGGCTCCAAGCCCATGTTGATCCACTCCATGGGAGTCCGGCAGTCAAACTCCTCATTGTCAAACACCTGGGAGGAAACAGCAGGTGCCGGGCAGAGGCAGCTCACCCTGGCAGCCCCTGTGGGCTGAGCACGCGAGGCTAGAGGTGCCCCTTAAGTAGCCTCCTCCCTGGATGCAGATGCTGACGTCTGGGGACCAGGGGCCCAAGTGCCCCCTCTGCTGCTCACAGGGCTCTGTGAAAGCCTGTCCAAACAAGCTATCCTGAGGTTCAGGCAGAGGGGTGACTGAGGAGTCTGAGCAGGCCCTCTCTCCCACTGGCCAGGACCACCCAGCTCAGGATCAGTGGGGAGGCGGTCCTTGGATCTTCCTGAGCACCCACCCTGACTCGGAAAAGATGGAGATTCGGGTTGTCAGGAGGGTAATGTGCATCGAGGTTCCACTCTGTCTCCCCAGACACACTGCCGGGCAAGAGACAGTCAGGGCCATGGAGAGCAGGGCAGGGAGGTGGGTGAAAACCAGAGCAGGCTGTGCTCTCTCTTTCTCCTCCCTGGACTCCATTTCCCCACAGAACTCCAAAGAGGCTACACCAGTGCCCTCCTCTACCCCAGCTCTCTCCAGCCCAGTGACCCCAGACGCAGTGGTCAGAGGGAACTGAACGCTACTCCACAGTCCCCCCGGGCCGCTTCTTGGTGCCCAAGGAGGGCTTGGGGACCGGACTCATGCACAAAGGCTTCCCCCGTCTCCCAGAGAAGAAGCAGAGAATCAGCATCCCACGGGTGCTGGGCAGCCCCCGCCACCACGCCCCAGCCTAGGGCACTGAAACTCCCCCTACGGAGCAGATGTCCTGTTTGAACCACAAGTGCCTGTCATTGCCAGGGGATCCCCTTTTGAATCTGACCCCTCTGCTCAGGTCCTGCACCCCCATCTCCTGACCATCAGCTCTCCGTGGACACTGGGCTCACCTTCAGTGGGAGATAGATGGGGAAGAGCGGGTCGTGGCCCTGCTCAATAGTCTGGGGGTTGTGGGGGTCTGGGTGCCTGGGCATGAGCTGGTCGGAGTCGATGCCCTCGTTGGCCAGCAGCTGCTCAATGTCCAGGCTCAGGTAGAGCTGCTTCCTCCTGCCCAAGGGAGACGGAGGGAGCTCATGACATCTCGGCTCAGGTGAGTCACCCCCTTGGGTTTCAGCAAGGGCCCATGGAGTTGAGGCAGTAAAGGTGGGGCTCAGGGACCCCTCCAGGGCCCTCTGCTCTCTGGAACCCATGAGGAAGTGGTGTGGTGGCTGGAACCACTCTCCAGGGCCCCAAATACCTTTGCATCCTGCCTGCAGTCCCACCACATTGACTTAAGAGCCACCCTCCTTGATTTCACAGCAAGGAAAGCAACGTATTTCCACGAAGAAACCAAAGGGCTAGAAAAGCTGATTGGAATGCTTGCAACACAGACCCATCTGGGTAACCTCTGCCGTGAGGATGGTCACCTAGCTGCCTACCACCCATCACCCCTTGCGGTGGGCAGATGCCACCTCCCACTGCCGACCCAGCCATACCTCTCGATCTCAATCTTGCGGGGGCACTGGCCCGGCAGCACCATGTAGGGCACCTGCACTTTGGGCTCGTAGGCCTGCAGCGGGAAGTCAGTCTGGGCGAGCAGCTTGGTGGTGGGCCCGATGTGCTCATGCTCCAGTCGCTCCTCGAAGTCCTCAGAAACCTCAAAAGTTCTGACTGCGGGCAGGGGCAGGGGCAGGGACTCAGGCTGGGGCCCGATACCCCCAGCACCATGCTGGGCGAACAGGCATGTGGCTTTGGGGCAGGGGGAGTTCAGAGTGGNGCTCATGCTCCAGTCGCTCCTCGAAGTCCTCAGAAACCTCAAAAGTTCTGACTGCGGGCAGGGGCAGGGGCAGGGACTCAGGCTGGGGCCCGATACCCCCAGCACCATGCTGGGCGAACAGGCATGTGGCTTTGGGGCAGGGGGAGTTCAGAGTGGGCCTGAGGCAGGGAAAGGCCAGATGTACACTGGGAGCCCCTGGGGGATCCTGAGCCTGGAGGACAAGGGGCTCTGGCAGGTGTGTTTTGGGTCGTGCTCTCCCTGCCCAAAGCCAGTCTCCTCAGTCGTTCTCCTCCACGCTGCCCATGAGCCTGGTGCCAGCGGCTTTTGCTTAAGCCAGGTGCTGAATCAAACTACCCACCAAGATTACAGCTGGACAGGAAGGTAGAGTGGTAGCTCCCTGCATGTCTGGGTGGGTTCCTGCCATCCCCACCCCAAAGGCCTTGCCAAGCATCTCGGGGTCTGAATGTCATGCACTCACTGGGACTACTTCCAGACATAAGGCATCCTGGACACTGTAGGAGAGGGTAGCACCACCACCCTGCCCCCACGGGGTCCCCCAAGTCGCAAAATGGCCATCCATCCTCATACAGGCTTCCGTTCCAATTCTGAGGGCAGGGGCACTGGGGAGAGACCCACTGATAGGGTGACATTTCAGTTTCCTGGGACTCAAGATGTTAAGTGGCAAGGAGAATCTCAGGCAAGCCAGAGAGGTGGGGAGGGGTGTAGGAAAAAGCTTGGGGGGACGAGTCACATTTCCCAGGGCCAGGTGGGGGGGCAGCCTTTGGACTGTTCAGTGACGGCCCCCAACCACTCCCCTGGGAGGTCCTAGTAACCCCCTCCCTGGGCCTCGGATCTCTGGGGTCAAGATGTAGCCACATTGCAGGAGGGTCCACCTTGGGTGTATCCACTCTACAGGCTCTACAGAAGCTTCCAGAGGCTAAGCAGGGGCCATCCCCCTGGAGTGAAGTCGGCTTGTTTATCAGAGCTTTCGGGTGCTGAGGGAACACCATGCTATCAGAAAGCCCTGAACCGGAGGCAGTTTTCAGATCCCTAATCATGTGCTCTTGAGCCTGTGGGTCCATAACACACTCCACCCCCAAATCCTGAGCTTCTGGGCCTGGCCCTGCATCTCAGAGCCAAAGAGGAGCCAGGATGAGGACAGCAAAGCCCAGCCCATGCCCCTGACCCTGCCCCCGCAGGCCCAGAGCGCTAGGCATCTTCCTAGGCCTCCACACAGCCTTCTGCCAAGAACCCTGACTGCCTGTGACCCTTCTCAGCTGCTCATCCTCATGTGGGTGGGGACACAAAGCTGCTGACTACCCGTTCTTCCGTCCCTGCCCCCGCCATGGATGGTGGGAGCACCATTCCCAGTCCCTCACAGCCCTTGATCTGTCTGTAACCATTTTCTAGGCCACAGATACTTGTAAAACTGCTGACTGCAGTAGGCTGCATCCTCAGATCACTGCACAGAGGCACATACACGTGATGTTTCCTCTGCTGCCTCCGGGGAGTCACAGACCACCCCCCGCCAAGAGGCCTGTGGGTCCCAAGAAGGTGAGTCTGGACAGTGCCAGCACACAGCCAGGCCTCTCCTGGGGGTAGAGAGGAAGGGCAGACAGCCGGGACCATGGAGGACCTGGGCCTGATTGAAGGGGGTGTCCTGCCTGCTGGCCAGTCAGGAGGGTCCCTGCCCAATTCCTCACTGCCTTTCAGGGCCCCTCCCTGCTCACTGCCTCTCTTGGAGCCACCCTCTGCTCTCCTCTGCCACTGGGGGCTGCCCTGCACCCTGCAGGCCTGTCCCAGACCTTACAAGACTCATCACGGAGGCTGAGAGGAACATCCTTCTTCCCCTCCCCAGCAGTGACCTTCCTGGCACCTTCCTGCTCCAAGCCCTGTTTCTGGTACTGTGGCCTGAGCTGGATAACACCTCAGACACAGTCTTGAACTTCTCCAAGCCCGTGTTCCAGGGGAGGCAAGAAATATACCTGTCAATTTCCCACTGTCCCCATCCAGGCTGAGAGAAATGAGGCTCCAGACCTCAGCAGCCCCAGTGCATCTGGGTACCCTTGCCACCTAGAGCTTTGCCGAGAGTAATGACTAAGCAACTGTGCTTCACTGAGCACTCACCACGAGTGGGGCCCTTGCAAAGCATGTTGTGTCTTATTATCCCCATTTTAACAGTGGAGGAAATTGTGACCCTCAGCCAAGAGCAGACAATCTCCCTCAGGCCAGGGGCCTTGCTTTTGAAGGCACCCACCCATCCAGCCCCGCTGGGCACTGACCTTCTGGGGTGAACTTGTCAAGGTCGGCCTGCCACAGGAGGTCCAGGTTTGTGCAGGGGCCATGGCACACTTCCTGAAACCAAACCCCACAGCCTTGAGGAAGCATAAACATCCTGAGAACAGGCAGGATCTGGAAGGACCCCCAAGGCCAAGTGTCTTCCCTGAGCCCACTAGGCTGCACTCCAGGGGCACAAGGACAGGGATGGGAAAAAAATCAATGGAGAGGAATCTGCACAATTTCTCATTCAGAGGCCAAAGTGGGTGACAAGCTATGGACACTTGGGACACCCTGGCCCAACCCCACTCTGGTCATGCACAGGCCCCTTCCTCTCTCTGAGAACAGTCCTGGCGTGTGTCCAGGGGCTGGGCCACAAGACGGAGGTCCTCTGCCTAAAAGCATCCTAAGGCTGTACGGGACCCACGGGGCTCTTTTCACCCTTCCCTAGTTACATCCCTTCCCTTCTCCATCCTCCCCTGCCCTCCATCTCTCTACATGGGCCATGGCCTGTCAGGGATCTCCAATCGTTGTACCTTCTGTTTCCCCTGCCTGGAACACCCTCCAGACCCCATCCTACCCAGCAAATTCATACCTGTCTTATAGATCTAAGCGGTACACGACCCCGTCTCAGGACCCCCTCCCCAGCCAGAGCTGGGGGCAGGGGTGGGGAAGTACTTCCCCACCAACCCACTGCCCCGTGACACTGGGCATATGGATGACAATCCTCCGGTGCTGCCACCATGGATGGGCAGATGGGTGGGTGGGCAGGAAACTGCTAGACTGACAGGCGCGTGGATGGATGGATGAAAGGAAGAAAGGGCAAATGGAACCCACAGGGAAGGTTCAGGCTCAGTAAGAGCACGGCTGCCACACTCACCCCAAGTTTATCCAAGCTTCCAGGGCTGAGGATGTCAGAGTAGAACCCACGCTGCTTCATCAAGGGGTACTTCTTGTCAGTGCCTGTCAGAGGCAACTTCCGGGGCTGCCCCAAGTCTGAGGGCATGGGTGGGGTCACAGACAGAGGTAAAGGTGGGGTCTTAGGGTCAGGGCTTGGAGGAAGTTTCTGTGACCCAGAATCCGGTCCCTGAAGAATCCTCCCCAGGTCACGCTCCAGGTCTTTCAGATTACACTCGGGGCCCGCAGAGGTCCATCTGCACTCTCGGCCCTGAGAGCCCCTTCCTGGGCTGTGGCCTTCTTTGTTAGGTTGCTCCATGCTGCTTTCTCAGGGTGATGTCCCAGCCAGAGTTCCTAGGACAAGATACTGATGTCCACTGGGCCCTGGTCAGCCTCAGCTCAGCTCCCAGGGCCACCAGAGTACNGAGGTCCATCTGCACTCTCGGCCCTGAGAGCCCCTTCCTGGGCTGTGGCCTTCTTTGTTAGGTTGCTCCATGCTGCTTTCTCAGGGTGATGTCCCAGCCAGAGTTCCTAGGACAAGATACTGATGTCCACTGGGCCCTGGTCAGCCTCAGCTCAGCTCCCAGGGCCACCAGAGTACAGCGATGTCTAGTAGACCACCCTAAAACATGCCCCAGCCCCAGGCATGGAGAACAAAGAGGAGAGTACTCTCCTAGTCTGAATATTACTCAGCTGCAAAAAAAAAAAAAAAAAGCCATTTATAGAAACATGGATAGACCTAGAGATTATCATACTAAGTGATGTAAGTCAGAGAAAGACAAATACCATGTGATATCACTTACATGTGGAACCTAAAATATGGCACCAATGAACCTATCTATGAAACAGAAGCAGACTCCAAACATAAAGATCGGACTTGTGGTTGCCAGGAGTTGGGGGTAGGGGTGGAGGGAGAGGGATGGACTGGGAGTTTGGGGTTGGTAGATGCGAACTATTGCCTACAGGATAAATGGACAATAAGGTAATATTATATAGCACAGAGAACTAGATCCAATCTCCTGAAAAAGTGAAGTGAAGGTTGCTCAGTCATGTCCGACTCCCTGCGACCCAGTGGACTATACAGTCCATGGAATTCTCCAGGCCAGAATACTGGAGTGGGCAGCCTGTCCCATNGTTGGTAGATGCGAACTATTGCCTACAGGATAAATGGACAATAAGGTAATATTATATAGCACAGAGAACTAGATCCAATCTCCTGAAAAAGTGAAGTGAAGGTTGCTCAGTCATGTCCGACTCCCTGCGACCCAGTGGACTATACAGTCCATGGAATTCTCCAGGCCAGAATACTGGAGTGGGCAGCCTGTCCCATCTCCAGGGGATCTTCCCAACCCAAGGATTGAACCCAGGTCTCCCGCATTGCAGGCGGATTCTTTACCAGCTGAGCCGCAAGGGAACCCCAAGAATACTGGAGTGGGTAGCCTATCGCCTATCTCTTCTCCAGTGGATCCAATCCCTTAGGATAAACCATAATGGAAAATAATGTTTTTTAAAATGGCTATATGTATATAAGTATGTATATAAGTATAAGCCATTTTTTAAAATGGCTATGTGTATGAGTCACTTCGCAGTACAGCAGAGATTGGCACAACATTGTAAATAAACTACACTCAATTAAAAAAAAAACTTTTTTTTAAAAAAGGCAGTCAGTCTACAATTATCTCAATAAAAATGTCAATGTAAAGGAGGACATCTCAAAAAAAAGAAACAGAGGCCTGGCCCAAATAAGGCCCCCTCCCACTGCCTGGTCCCATTTCCCACCTGCTGCCCTCGGGAGCTGTGGGACAGGCCTCTCTTCCAGCTGCGTGTTTGGTTCTCCGTTATCTCCACTTTAGCCTGGTGGGACTGGCCAGTGCAGGCCCCTATTAGTTCATGGCAGGGGAATCTTGCCTGGCTTGACTCGAAGGGTGGGGCGGGCAGCCAGATTGTCTGGGGCAAGGCTACCCAGCAGTGTCAAAGCATCCTGCAGCTGCTGGAGTCCATTTCTAAGAAGGGGGTGGTGAGTTGGCAAGACCACTTGAAGGCGCAGGAAGCGCAGATGGTGCTCTGGCAGCAAGCCCCACAATGCGAGGCCAAAGGCCAATCAGCTTCCCGCCAGTCAAGCATGTCCCACCAGAACTCTGCTCCCTGAATCTACTCCCTGGTGGCCAGCCATCCCCGGGGCAGGTGCTGAAAATGCACTGAATCTGGCCCACCTGTCTGACTGTCGCCAGCCCTTCCCAGAGCATCCTGAAGACAAAGGACCCACTGGGGCTCAGCCCCATCGTGGCTGCAAATCCACAGGTATCTGCTTCATCTTTGAACAAAATCACCAAACAGAAAGAGCATGCCTTCGAGAGGCTAGGTTAAAGCCCCACACAAAGGCATTCCATTCCCTAGTCTCCCTGGTTCTCAGATAGGCTTTGAACATATGTGGTTATTTCCTAGTGTGTTACAAGACTAACAGACGTAACAGGTGCAGAAGCGTCCAGGAAGCTGCAGTGTTGCTGGGGGCAAAAGGAGCCAGTGACGGGTGCACGTGCTGCCCCTGCAACCTTTTCCCTCCGAGCAGGTTGGCAGTGGGGCGTGCATTCAGGCATGTCCCAAGATGGAAGATGGGAGAGAGGTGCAGACTCAGAACCCTGTTTCCCCTCCATCCCTCAGCCCCACACAAGGATCGACGGATCCCTTCCAACCTCACCCAGCTCTGGACACCTGAACACCAGTGTGCACAGGACCAGTGCCAGACCGACAGGCAGACAGACAGAAAGACCCCTGCCTCCTGTCACCGCCTCACAGGTGACAGCAGCCTGCACACGGGAGTGGGTGTGGCTGGTAAGAGAGAGGACACGGTCTCCAGCAAGGCCTCTGCTGGGCACCTTCTCATTTGTGTGAGGGAACTGGCCAGGAGGAGGGCGAGGGGGCCCTGGAAGGTGCAGCGCTGGGAATGGTGACTGGCACTGGGAGTTTAGATGCAGTTCACACATTATCTTGTTTAAATCTCTGAGGTGGGAACTGAGACTATTCTCAATTCTCAGAGATTCAGAGGTGGGGAAAAAAGAGGCTCAGGAAGGGTAAGTGACCTGCTCAAAAGGCACTACTGGAATGTGAACACAAGTTACTGTTTCTCCAGGAAGATTACCTGGGAGCCCTGCTGGTGTGAGTCAGAGGAGGCCTCGGGTTGGATTCACAGACATTCAACCCTGTGTGACCTGACCACCTGCCGGGCACTCAGCCAGATGGACACAGATGAACAAGGGACAGCTACTACTAGAATCACCAATCCACAAACAAGGAAACTAAGGTCCACAGAAGTTAAGAAACTCAGAAAAGGCACACAGCCAAGAAGTGGCAGAACCATAATAGAAACTGAGGTCTCCACCTCTGGCTATCCTAAAGAGCCTTGTCCTTGGCTTCACAACAGTGGTTCTCAAACTGCGTGCCAAGGAGCCCTGAGGTTCAGCAAAGTGAGTGCCTAAGCACGAGGGCTTCTGAGCCACCCAACAAGGACCCTGCACCTTTATCGGTTTCACATATTAGGGTTCCGTTCAAGCTCAAATGCAACAATTTTCAGGTAGCATTCATCTCTGGAACCTCAGCACCTAGCAAGGGACTAGCACGGGCTTGGCACATGGCAGGTGCCTCGAAAGCATTTGGTGAGTAATTGCGCGGACGACTGAATGAATGGGGAAAGGGAGGACGCTTTCTCTGTAAGCCCTGTGAGACGGCTGCAGCAGCACTCTGCCAATGTACAGATGAGACACTGAGGACTAAGAAGACTGGACAGTGGTTAGGCTCAGGAGAGGGCCTGGATGGCCGATGAGGCCAACCTGGCTCTTTTCCTCATGGGAAAGGAGGACGGGGGGACTACACTCTCAGCATGGGGGTGGAGCAAAAACATAAAAATCTGAAAAAAGGGTCTCGTCAGTATGGAGCTTATCTACAAGACTGTTTAAAAGCATGCCCCACTCCCTTGCCACTGACCAAAGACAAGAAGCCGCTTGCAGGCTCGTGGGCAGGGATGTGAACCCTGAGCCAGGAGGGCGTCCTCCTTGCTGTACACTTGCCCTCCCCCCCACCCCGTGCCTTACTGAGGTCCCCCTGCAGGGTCCCCCTGCAGGTGTTGGCCCCGCCATCCCTCAGGCCCACCGACCTACCGACCTACCTACCGACTCCTCCGCAAACGGTGTGGGGTCTGGCTGCCCGTCTCTATGGAAAGACGCTGGGTACGTTGCTAAGGGGCGGGACCATCCGGGAAGGCTCGCGGGAGCTTCCGTTAGTAAACCTCCGCAGGTCTGCACTGGTGGCCCCTACACAACGCCAGAGTTGGTTCCTCCCGCCCAGATTCGCGCAGCTCATCCACCCTGGACTCAGCCACCTCCCGGTGGCTGGATGGGGGTCGTCGAGAAAGCATCAGCCGTCTAGGCTCTCAAATCCAGCCTCCATTATCCATCTCCCCTCCCAGACTTTTCTAGAGAAAGAGACAAAATGGCCAAAAGCTGTTTTCAAAGTGCGAACAACAACTCTAAAGGGTCCACTCTGAATCCTGGTTAAAAAAAGAAAGGAAAAAAGAAAAAACCCAAAAACACCCAAGCGATGTAAATAACACGGGAAAATAATTGGGGAAATTTACAAACAAATTTGTATGTAAGGCACAGATGTCAGAATGATGATCAGTTCACTGTGGGAAAGGGTTGTTTCTGGTCCCCCATCACCATCCAAGACTCAGCTTAACACATACACCCGCGCGCGCGTGCACACACACACACACACACACACACACACACACACCCCTAGAGACTCAAACACACATACCTGCAACTCCACCTCAGCCCTCCTCCAGGTGGGCAGTGGATGTGCCCAATACTGAGGATTTGGGGATCTGAAGATATATAGATGCCCTCTGTACCCACCAGTCTTTCCATTTTTCTACAAGGAGAACAGGTGGATTACAAACCAAAGATAATGTAAAAAATAACTCCTCCTCAACTTGGGAATCCCTGCCCAGAGCCTTCTCAGAACTGGCTGCATTTCATAGATGGGAAAACTGAGGCTTGATAAGACAGGTTAGTGTTGCGGGGGGTGGGGGGGAGCATGGTAGGACCTGATGCTCATTATGTATGCAAATACCCAATTTTATTTGATGTTTTGGTAACGCTGACTTGGTGCCAGGCCTGTGCTGGGGACTAAGTATCCAGATTTGAACTGTACCTGCCCCTGCCATAAAATGTCTATTTAGTGGGAGAGAGCCAGAGAGACCAGGTCACAAAGAACCCAGAAGCAGGGTTAAAGCTGTGACTAGAGACAATGTGAGGTAGCACTAGTGGTAAAGAAGCTGCCTGCCAGTGCAGGACGCAGGCTTGATCCCTGGGTCAGGAATATCCCCTGGAGGAGGGCATAGCAACCCACTCCACTATCTTACCTGGAGAATCCCAAGGACAAATGAGCCTGGCAGGCTACAATCCATAGGATCACAGAGAGTCGGACACAGCTGAAGCAATTTAGCACACACACGCCGAGACAATAACTCAGACTTTGCAATGATGTCTGCTTCCTCTGTCCAGAACATCTCTCTCCACCAACTCCTATGCCTGGCCAACTCTTATTGATCCTTCAAGACTCAATGCTGATAAAACCTTTCCTGAGCCTGAACAATGGTTTACTTTGCTTTTCTTGTTGGCATTCACACAACAGATACTTGGTGACCATTGCAGAAAGAAGGAAAGAGTGAGGGGGATTGAAAGCAAGAATAGCCACAGCTTTTTGAGGGGACAGAGACCCCCAAAGCCCTGTTTTGGGCAGCCTGGCTCCTCAGTAGGGCTAGGGCTAGGCTGTGTACCCCACTCTAGTCGGGGTGGGGTACATCAGCCCTTCGAACTCCACCTTGCCCCTCTGCAGGGGTGGGCAGTGGGTGTGACGGCCCCCTTCCTCGGCAGGAGACTGTGGGTCAGTCCCTGCCCTGCTGGGTCTCCGGTGCCTACCCTCAAATGCCATATTCTCCAGTGGCAGGGCCTGGGTTTAGCCCTTGCTCTTCCCATCCTGTGGACAGGCAGTGGAGAGGCACCTGCTTCTCCTCTTTTGCCTGCCACTTCCTGCACTGGGTACAGCTTTCCAAAAAGCTGCAGTACCCATCCTGTTGCCAGGGCAACATCAGCCCATGGTGGGACGTCAGGAATGACAGGGGCAGAGCACTAATCCTGGAAAGTTGCCAAGCAACGCAGCGGGTTGGTGACATCATAGGGGACACTGGTTCTGGACAGATGGACAAGCCACTGCAGAAAGAGTCCACTCTCAGGAGATCTAGCTCACAAAGTCACTCACCCTCTACTACGCAATGGTTTTGGCTATATCCCTCCACTGGAGGTGGGCTTGAGCGAGGGGAACAGGGAGTGATCCTTTCCCCAGCAGCCCTGCGAGCTCCAAGCTCCACCTTGCCCCTCTGCAGGGGTGGACAGTGGGTGTGACGGTCCCCTTCCTTGGCAGGGGACTGTGGGTCGGTCCCTGCCCTGCTGGGTCTCCAGTGCCTACCCTCAAATGCCATCTTCTCCAGTGGCAGGGCCTGGGTTCAGCCTTTGATCTTCCTGTCCTGTCCTAGAAGCCATTGTGTCCAGTCGTTCCCTGGGAGAGAAGCAAGGAGCTCAGCCATGGCCCCACCCTGGGCTCCTGCCCTTTTTGTGGTGGGAGTGTAGGCTTTCTCCCTATTATATGGGTTGGAAGGGAAGCCAGCCTTGCTCTTGTTGAAATGGGGAGAGGCTGAGTTCCTGAAAGAGTTGCGGGGTGGGGCTTGGGCAGACAGGTTGCTTAGGGCACCCTGGCCCAAGCCCATGCCTTTGGGCCAGGGGTTTGAGGAGCATGGCCCGCCTGGGCGCCCCCCTCCCCTGTGCCTTCCTGCTGGCAGTACTGAGGCCAGGAGGAATGCTTCAGTAGCTGCAGAGATGAAAGCCTCGTGTGAATGGGCAGCAGAATGGACCCTTCACATGGCCAACCAGCCAGAACAGAGGTCAACAGGCACTCAGACAGGGTGCCTGGGGCTACCTGCCCTCCACCTGCCCCCATCTGACCTCTTGTACCCCAGGATTTCTCTCTGGTTTGCTTGTCCAGGAGCTCTGAGCTGATGCCAAGAGAAACCAAGTCACAGGCATGGAGGGAATCAGAGAGATGGCTCAGCTTCGTCCCGGGCCTCCCCCCTCTGCCACTGGCCAGCTGGCCTCAGCAGCTCTCATCACCATTTTCTCTGATGAATAAATGAAGACAAATTAATTCCCCTTTCATCCACACGGTCAGCCTGACAGACAGTACCTTGAAAGCCCAGAGCTCAGGGAGGAGTGGAAAGGAGTTCTGGGAGGGGGGAGCTGGAGGAGTGAGGACCACTCGGTCGTGAATGCTCCGTTCCCAGTCCAAAGCCTCTCCCACCTATATCCATGTGGCGCTTCCCAGATACAAGCTCCTTCTTTGGGTTTTTCTACCGCCTTCCATCTCATCCCAGGCTACATCTCCTGTGGAAGCCCTCCCTGGTGGCCACAGAGCACACTCACATTCCCCTCAGGGGCCCAAAGCCAGTGCTGCTCAGTAGGCACGCATGCAGCGGCCACTGCTGTGTCCCCCAAATGAAAGGCCGTCTTGTGTGGTGGGGACCAGGGGTGCTGCTCCTCCCAGCAGTGCTCCGGGAAGCACCCACAGGAAATGACTAGGAGACAGAGGCTCCACGTCAGCCCATCACCCTGAAGATGCCCGCTGACAGCCACCCAGGCGCATGTGGCCGCACTTCACATCCTCTTCCCCAGCCTAGCTCCCTGCTCTGGCCTGCGATTCCAGACCATGCCAGTGAGCCAGGTCCAAGGTGCTGACGTCTGCTCACCAGGAGCAGCAGCCAGGAGGGTTCCCGCCAGCCCCGAAACACTTGGGCCAAAGCTCCAGGTGACAAACCTCGGCACAATAATATATTTCACAGGATATTTCCATGGGGCCTGAGGAGCTGCAGAGAGCTATTCATCATAATTAGGTTCTGAGCGCCCCTGATTTCCCCTTGGCCCCAAGCTGCTCACTGAGCATCAGCAGAAAGACCTCTTGGTAGAGTAGGTGGCCTCAACCATCTCAGTCCTGTGACCTACCAGAAACCCCCCCCTCCTGGGAGCCTGAGTTTACAGAGTCGGGGGACCTGATTGCCCACCTCTAGACCTCTGACCTTTCACCCACCTCTAGAAAGGTCTATGAATAGGGCAGGAGGCCTGATTTCTGCCGCCAATTCACGGGGCAAGTCTCTTCTCTTGCCAGGCCTTTATTTTTCCATCTGCACAGTGGGGAACACAAACCTTGCTCAGTTCTGCACCTCGGTCTCCTGCACAGAATGGTGTGAGGGACACCAGGACTGTTACCCTAACCCAAATACCTCTTTTCTTGGCAAAGGCTTTGCTCTTTCCAGGCCTCTGAGAGGAAGTGTGTAAGAAACTCTGACAGTCAAAGCAGCACTATTTACAACAGCCAAAACATGGAGACAACCGAAACATCGTGACACAGGAATGCACAAAGAAAATGTAGTGCATATACAATGGAATACCACTCGGCCAGAAAAAAGAACAAAGTAATGCTATTTACAGCAAAATGGATGGACCTGGAGGTTATCACACTAAGTAAAGTAAGTCAGAAAGATACATACCAGTTGCCATCACTTACATGTGGAATCTAAAATATGGCACAAGTGAACCTGTCTACAAAGCAGAAATAGACTCAGACATGGAGAACAGACTTGTTGCCAAGCGAGTGGAGGGTTAGGGAAGGAAGGACTGGGCATGTGGGATCAGTAGAGAAAAACCACTATATATAGGATGGATAAACAACAAGACCCTACTGTATAGCACAGGGAACTATATTCAATATCTTGGGAAAAACCATACTGAAAATGAATGTCTATATGGGTATAAGTGAGTCACTCTGCTGCACAGTAGAAATTGGCATGACACTGCCGATCAACTATATTTCAATAATAAAAGTTTAAAAACAGAAAGAAACTCCGACAGGTCAGCAAAGATAGTTTGCTCAGGAGAGGGAGTTTCTCATTATCAGAGAGGTGGGGCCAGTTAGTGGCGATGGCCCAGGGGTGTTCAAACAGCCAGGGTGGCAGCTGCAGCTGGCAGGCTCCTTGGCAACCTGCTCCCACGCTGCAGGTTCACAAACAAGGTGGCAAGAGGAGAGGGGGCCTCAGCCTAGGTCACAGCAGAGTAGGATGGGAACCTGGGGCTGCCCTGCAGTGTGTAGGGCGACAAGGGCCACAAGCTAAACATCAGTGACCAGGGGCCTCGCCTTCCCTCTCCAGGAAGGGGACGGGCATCCTCCAGAGCTTCCCACTCCACCCATCCCCTTGACCCTCTTCTGTTCCACCATTCAGGTGGGGAGGGGACATCAGAGTGCCAGATATCAATGGTTCCCAGCATCTCAGTGTCCCTGCCTGATCTGTTGGAATCACCAGGGGCCTGCCAGGCCATCCTGTGGCAGTACTCCCTCTCCCCGTGGGAGGGGGTTCCTGCGCCAGTGTCCACTTTCCCTGATCCTCTTGACCTGCCACTCAAGAAGCTGGCACTGATAGGTCCCCTGCCCAGTACCCTGTACTCATGAGGGGCCGCTGGGAAATGTCATCTCCACCTCTAAACAGTGGCTCTCAAGTGTGCAGGAGGCCTTCAGGTCTCCACATGGTCTAACAAAGGTGAGCCCATGTAGCCCCCTTCTTTCTTCTCTCTCCAACTCAGCCATCCAACCCTGAGCCAGCTCTGGGGACATCCTGGCCTCAGATCTCCTTCCAAGCAGAAGGAACTTACCCTTGGAGGCCCTGAGGGTAGGAACAGTTGCTTCCATTTTACAGATGAGCAGACTGAGGCCCTGGAACGGAGGCCTTGTCATGGACACACATGCTACTGGTCAGGAAGAGCTGGCTTGGCAGTGGGACCCTCGGCCCTGGCCTAGGGCCCACCGTGCTATCCCTTCCTGGTTCCACAGCCCCTCTTGGCTGGCCTGCAGAGCAGGCAGCTGGGCTTGGGGATGGGCAGAGAGTGCCTTGGGGAGGGCGCCTGGGCTGGGGAGCAGGTGTGGGGGGGGCAGCAGGTGCAGGATAATGGGGCCACCGGGGAGGCCGGGGGAGCAGGTGCCACCGTGGGCGGTGAGGTTGCCATTGTTCAGGCAGCTCTGGTGGGCCCCATGCAGGAGCGGCATCCCTGTGAGCCCCTGGGCCACCCTGGCTTGCTCGGAGGTCGTCCAGATGCCTGGGCACAGGCACAGAGCCAAGCCCCTCCCCTGGGTCTCAGCAACCGCCAGGTTGCCATGACAACAAGTACTTTCATCCTTGTCCCTTTGTCTGGTCACGGTCCAGCTTTTGTGACCAAGCCATAATCGGGAGGTGGAGAGAAAGGGGCCTTACCTCCGGACATACTCAGCTGGGATAGAACTGTGAACCCAAGACAGAGGGACTGGGGGGCAGGTTAAAGCGGAAAGACTGGGCTTTGCCGGCCATCGACCCCTGGAGACTTCTCTCCTGGCTGCTCACCACACCCTGAGAGCTGGGTCCGTGGGCCTGGGAGTGATCTGGACCGCAGGCTCTCCTACCCTCTCCCTCTGCCTTATTTTCCCATCTGGGAATGGACCACTCCCCTCCCTTGGTGCACTATGGCTCTGGGAAGCAAGAGCATAGCTGAACCAGTTGGATAACTTCCCTGAACAACTGAGGAAGATGAGGCACAGAGCCAAGCTGGGCCTTGGCCTGGATCACACCACAGAGAGCAGGAGGAAGAGCCAGGACCTCAAGCCATTAGGCCTCAAGCCCCAAATGGCAAACCACCCCCACTGTCATCCCTTTTCCTGACACCTCAGTGGGCAGGAGCCTAGCCACTAGGACTTGGCAGGGCTGGGAGCAGGCTATGGTGGCACCAACCACCATAGCCTGTGTGACCGTGAGCAAGCCTTTTCTCCTCCTGGAACCCCAGTCTGTAAATCTAGGGGCATCGAGAATAATGAGGAGCCCATCCCCCCAAAGCTGGGGTGAGAATGAAGCAAGGCTCACTCTGTATAAAGCCAGCTCCATGCCAACCCCACAAACACCACACATCCTCCATGCCCAGCATCACTTCCTACCCAGAGGACTTGACATCCCTATGTCCCCACCCTGCCGCCTGCTCTGGGTCTTTGCACCTGTGGTCCCCACCTGTGGAGCTCTCTCCCCTCACACAGGAATCTGGAAGTCCCTGGCCACTGAGAGAGAACGTGCGTGTGTGTGCTTAGCTGTGTTCAACTCTTTGTAACCCCATGAACTATAACCCGCCAGGCTCCTCTGTCCATGGGATTCTCCAGGCAAGAGTACTGGAGTCGGCTGCCATTCCCTTCTTGGATCACTGCCTAAATCTACAGGAATCCCCCAGAGGCAAGTTCAACAGGGGAAGCCCTGAGCAGAAGCAGAGCGTGTTCCTGGGATGCGAACTCAGCTCTGGGGATGGGCTGGCACAGAAGGAGGGGAGGGGGTGGCTTACAGACTAGGCTCTAGCACCTTTTGTCCTTCCTCGGCTGGCTCTTCTGATCTTTGAGGGGAGCCAGGAATTCCTGCAAGCCCCCTGCCCCAGGCTCACCACCGCAGTTTCGTGGGAGGAGTCTGGGCACCTCAGTAATGATCAGCACAGCCTTGAAGGTTTGGAGGGAGCTTCTGTAGGGTTTGCCAGAAGGGATGGGATCTGGGGCTCTCTCTGCAGGCCTCTTTGGCTCAGGACAGACCACTCCACACCAGGGCAGCCTCACACACGACAGGGTCTGGTGATGTGACCCACAGACAGCTCCAGGCAGACACCTCAGTCAGGATGGGTCTGCATCCCCTCTTCTCAGCCACCACTGGTCCCCCTGAATGAGATTTGAGTAGAAGGCCACAGGAAAGGGGCCTGGGCTCTCCTGCAGCTGGAGTGGAGTGAACACGGAGCAGAGAACCGATTCAAAATAGCAGGGACACAGCCCCACATATCAACACAGCCCGGCCATCTCAAGGAAATGTTACTTTCTCTTCCCACGAACATCCTTCCTGGGATTAGCTCTGCATCTGTGCTGGATGTGAGGGGGGCAGCAGCAGGGCCTGTTTCCTGAGGCCACTGGATGGGTGCTGGGGCCTGGGCTGAGGTTGCAGCACTGGCAGCCCACACCCACAGGAGGACGGTGTCCACCGTGGTTACTCATTGTTGCTCTGGGTTAGGAAGCTGTTACTGAGAAACTCGTGTCATGAGGTTTAAACATCATGTCACTTAATCCTCACACCAGCCCTGGAAGATGGTGTCTATCATTGTTTCCCCTTCTATAGGTAGGGACACCAAAGCTCAGAGATGTTAGGCTTGGGGAGAGGGGATCAGCAGACCCACCCGAGAGGTTGAGGAGGGGAGAAGGGCACAACTGAGGCCACTGTTAGCTAGAACAGTGCAAAATACAGATTTGGGCTCAAAATAAAGCATTCTGTATAATGGCCTGAGCCAAGGGACCAAGCTATCTAGGTGGCAAGTAACGTGCAAAGAGGCAAGGAGAAGCTGGAGTAGGTACCTCATTCAGGCATCAGGATGGAAACAGTCCCGCCCAAAGTGCTTGGGACCTTAAGGTGTCCATCCCAGCCTCACCCCAGCCCTGGAGGGCAGAGAGAAGGCAGCACCTCTTAGTCAGGGGGCGAAGGATGGAGAGGGACACACTGCCCAGAACACTGTTGCCTCATCTCCAGGAGTAGCTTCCACTGTCCAAAGTATGCTTTAGAGGGAAGTTTCAGTGGACCAGGGACAAGGTACAAGGGAGACTGGGAGTGAGCACTCCAAATTTTGCATCCCAGGTCACTTGCTTTATCCCAGCCCCGCACGGTGGGGATGATTCAGAGCTCAGGCCCACGCCCTGAGGCCCCTCCCCTCTCTAGGGAACTGACAACTCTTCTTCCCCTCCGCCACCAAACCCCAGCAGTTCTACTCCTAAACACCCTCCAAATCAACGCCCCCTCCAGACCCACAGCCATGGCCCTGGCCTCCTCCTCCCTGGCCTCCTCGCCACCAGCCAGCATTACCAGTTCCTCCTACCCAGCAGCCCTGCTTAGACCCCTCCACGGCCCTTCCTTCTCCCCACGTGGCACCACGTGCTGCCCTTTGGCCAGAGGGAGCTCTTTGAGTTCCTGGTACACATCAGGTGCCTGCCCGCTTCTTACCTGGATCACACTCATTGCAGCTCAGGCATGTTTCCTCCCAGGTCTAGGTTAAGCATCCCTGTGCTCCTATAGCCATGACAGAGCCATGCAGCCATGGCCATTAACATGCCTCGGGAGCTCCCTGGCAGTCCAGTGGTTAAGACTCAGCATGTTTACTTCCAAGAGCCCGGTGTTCAATTCCTATTCAGGGAACAAAGATCCTACAAGCCACATGACGAGGCCAGATATATACATATAACATATACATATATAATGTCTGCCTTCTCAGAGAGACCAAAGGTGCTATGGGCAGGGTCAGCATGTCTGGCTCGGCCCCATGTCCCTAGTCTCAGCCCTGCTGCCTGGCACAGACGAGATGCGCAGTGACTGAGAACCAAGTGGATGAATGAGAATGCAGTCAAAGCTGGGAGGGCTGGTGTCCCAGCTGGGGTCAGCTGGGCGTAGAAGCCACAGCAGGAAGTGAGCTTGAGGAAGAGTTCCAGGATGGGAGATTGACTGAGCCACCAGGTCCTCTGCAGAGGCCCCTGGACCTGTGCAGCCCCGCTCCTACCCTGAACTGCAAAGAGCTGTCATCTCTAACGGTCACACATCTGCCAGAAAGGGGCAGGAACTGGAGCCTCCAGCCAAAGGAAGAGGGTGATTTAGGTGGATTCCTAGAGGTCTCATACGCTGCCTTTGAATCACATGTTCGCTTTCAGCAAAGCCATTTAATGGTCTCCTGGGGGCCACCATGGGTGTGAGGGAATCCAAAGGTCCAGCCATGGGCCCCCCTCCCCGTTCAGCTGGAGGGCAGATGCCCATTGGTGGCTTTGTACAACCCCAACCCCCAGCCCCAACCCCTGTGCAGAGAACCAGCAAGTCTGAGAGGGCAGGAGGTGTCCCTGGACTTGGCTGACCTTGAAGTTTCTGCTGTCTGCGGGTGGTCCCAGGCCAGCCTGCTGCTGCTGCACTCTCCTCCTGGCTCAGTGGCCGCCTCCTGCACTCCCTGGCGGGCTTCCAGGCCTCGGAGGAAGCCACCGCCTTTGCCACCACCATTACCGCTGCCACCACTGCTGCTGTGAAAATGCAGTTGCAGCAAACAGCCGCTGCCTCACTTGAGCCTCACCATCCACA
The DNA here is from genome assembly GCA_006410615.1 of Neotragus moschatus. NCBI lineage: Eukaryota > Metazoa > Chordata > Mammalia > Artiodactyla > Bovidae > Neotragus > Neotragus moschatus. The sequence continues at coordinate 1,566,862 of SJYA01002731.1, forward strand.
CCTGGAACTAATTAACTTAATTAGGCCTTAATGAGCTACACTGGTCGGAAGGCCTATTTTTACTTAATTATCCCCTAATGTCTTGGCACTGAGGAGTGAGGAACCAGGAGCATGGCTTTGGCGGTGGCAGCCACCTCCTCTCCCTACAGAAGGGACACCCAGGAGTCATGCTTGCCGGCCAGGAGTGAACCCCCAAAGAGCTAAAAGTCCGGAAGTGGAGGTGAGGCAGGGGCCACACCCGAGGGAACAAGTGCCCCAGCCCCGGCACCATCACTGCGGCCGCCTGGCCTCAGCTGGGGCTGAAGCCACCCTGGCCCCTCTCAGCCCTAGCACATTGCCCTTTGCCATCTGCTGCATCGCGCCTGCACCACATGGTTCTCATTTTCTGACCCCCAACTAGAGTACAGGTTCCGCGAGGGCACAGATTTCATGTCTTGGTCCCTGCTGAATCCCCAGCCTGGAACAGTACATGCCTGGCACACAGCAGGGACTTTCCGTTGAATGGACGTTGAGGGAATGCCTTGATGAATGGCCGAAGGACTCGAGCTCCCCAGAGCCCACCCAGACACCTCCCGCCTGAGGACAACATCCCCACACCTACCCTGGCCTCCCACTGCTCACACTGGTCCTGACGTACATCTCCCACCTGCCCCAGGCCCTGCAGGTGCTATGTCTCCTGACCAAGGAGGGACAGGGCTGGGACCTCTCCTGTTGGAACTTGGCTCTTCCTGGCACTTATCTCTGCCTACCCTTTGGGGGATGCTCCTTGGAGCTGGGTCTGTCTGAACCTTGAGGCCATGGGCCCCTGGAGGTGGTGACTTCATCTCTGCCTGCCCATTGCTTTTCCATTTAACCCCAGTAGCCTGGCCCAAGGTGGCTGGCCCACAGTCAGCCATCAGAGGACAGTCGGCCTCACCTTGAACCTATGGCTCTAGACCCAGTGAGGGGCTTAGATGAGAGCCGAGTCCAGTCAGCTGCAGTACTGCCTGTAAGATGGGGTGCTCCACTGAGCAGGGAGGTCTGGGATGGCCCCCAGAGCCCAGGCCTCCTGGACAGGATTCCCCAGTTCAGAAGGGCAAGGCTCCCAGTCTGGGGCAGTTGGAACTACCAGTGAGAGCTGTCTCCCCAGGGGCCCAGGACCCCAGGGCAGGGCACAGGTGGAACAGAAAGCAGAGGGACAAAATAATTTGGAGGGAGGGAAGACAGATGTCATGTTCCTTGTGTCCCAGCTTCCTGGGGACTCTGGACAGTCCCGGGATGTATGAGATCGTAGACTCTCGCTTCACACAAGGAAACAGGCCTGAGAGACCGCACCTGCCCAGGGGACCCGGCCAGGAAGGGAGGAGTCGCCGGGACCTGATTTAGCTTCCCACGGCCCTCAGCCCTGCTATCGGACACTGGTGGCACTGACTGCCATCTGCCCTCACCTCCCTGCCCTCCCCCACCCCGCCCAGGAAAGTGTGGATGGTTTCTGGAGCGTCAGCGCCTGCCTCCTGGCCTTGTGGAAGGCAAGGGGTGGGAAGGGCAGCGGCAACTGAGGGGGCAGGACTGGGGGCCCTCGGTGGTTTCCTGCCTCCTCCTGGGGAAAGGCACCAGGGGGCAGGGGACCTCCCTGAAACTGACTATGAGCTGCCCATGCTTGAGGGGTGTCTGGAAACGCTGAGGCTGCCATGACTGGCTTGAACACCTCCCTGGCCCCAAACTTCAGTATACCCAAGAGTCCAACAAGGACAGTAGGAATCCATCCAGGCCTTCCAGTCTGTGACCTCGAAGAACCACCATAAGGGCCCAAGAGGCCAGTGGCTCCTGTGGGCAGGAAAATCCTGGAGAGAGAGGAGACAGCTTGATGATGGTACTCTTTCAGACAGAGACCCTGGGCACAGAGTTCTAGACTGCCCAGGCCCCCTCATTTCAGCTGCCCCAGCCTAACCAGAGCCCTGGCTGTCGGCGGGGAGTAGGGGAGGCGACAGAGTCCATCTGTGATGGGAGAGGCTTGATCAGGGATGGCATCAGCCCTGGAAACTGCCTTTCTGCTCCCACCGACTCTCCTGTCCTCGCCTGGCTGTCGGCTGCTGGCAGTCACCCCCCACACACGCAGCAGCCGCTGCCCGTCTCCTCCCAAGCAGCGGCAGCTGCTGTGGTCTCCATGCTGGAACCAAAATTGAATGAGCATTTTCACAATGTCGCCTCCCGCTGACGGCTCCTAATTGCATGTTGAAGCCATGCAATGGAGCCCAACTCACACTAATTATGTCATTACCCTAATTAAGTAAATACTGTATGTGCTAATTGGCTGAAATCTCTTCAGTGGGGGATGGGCAGGGGGAGAGGAAGCCTGTGTCCCCTGGGCTTTCACACGGATGCACTGGGGCTAACAGATTCAGGGTCGGGGTGGGTACTACCCCCTCGGTTTGGCAGATCCTGCCATCACTCACGTAGGATTCAGGAAAGACCCTCAGCTGCGGCCTAGGACAAGCTTGCCTGTGCTCCAGGAGAGGGGGCAGAAGGTGCTGGACAGGTGGTCAGAGACCCAGGCTGAAGGCCTAACTTTGCCCTGACAGACTGGTGGTCGTGAACAACCTTCTACCTCTCTTCAGTGGGTCCTCTTGTCCACCTCCCACCTCAGGCAGCCAAGAGCCTATGGAACCTCAGACATCGGGGCACAGGGGCATCAGAGGGGCTTAATGTCCAAGAAGGATTAACCAAACCACTGTTATCCAACTATACGAAATATCAGTTATATGCCCAGCCTGGGGCAACAGGAGAGATAAAAGCTGATGACTAAGCAAAGCCCTAGGCTCTGAGGACAGGACTAGTGTGAGCCAGCAGAAGGAATAAATAGGGCTGGCAGGTGAGGTCGAAGACATTCTGAAGAAATCTGAAGGCTTCCTGGAGGAGGAGGACTTCACCTATGAGAGAGAGGAAATCGGGACCTCAGAGCTCAGATCATCTTTCAAAGTGTGTTTTTTGTTTTTCTTTTTTTAATGTCAAACTTGTTAACCATAACTTTCAGGGGAGGGTTGTAAGGGAGAAAAGCACGGCTATCCAGAGTGGGGCTCCCAGATGGAATGCCAACCCACTTGGGGACACAGGAGGAATGCCAGCCCCATGTCAGGGACAGTTGCGTCAGCCCCAGTATGACCAGAGCCTTCACCCTGCCTTCTTTAAGCTGATCACCATGGACTCGCCGTCAAGTGAGGGCCCCCATCCCTCCAGTCTCTCACGAGGCTGTGGGGAGGGTCTCCGAGGCCATATCAGCTGGGCCTCTGTCAGCTGGATCTTCCCAGGCCCAGCGGAGCCAGGTAGCGCCCCATCTGGCAAGCGTGCCCAGGTACCGCAGTGCGGGCATCCCTGTTCTCCCAGCCCCACCCCACCCGCCTGCTGCCACCTCCATGGACATATGCTGCGGCTCCGCACCCAGCAAACACCACATGCTCACTTTGGTGGGCAATGGCTCCTTGCCTCCCAGGCTGCAGGGAAGAAAAACCAAGAGGGACGCAGGGCCGAGCCCTGGACTGGCCCAACTCCCAAAGAGGCCCCTGGCTAAGCCCTTTCGGCTCCCAGGCCTCGGGCTCCCAGTGGATGATGTCCACTCATTCATTCCCTGTCCCAGTGTTCCATTCATCCAACACAGCATGGTCTGGGCACCTCTATGCTTGCTCCAGGAATCAGACACAGATAAGAAACCATCCTTTTAGCCATGACATCTGCAACTTGACCTCAAATAACTCAGGAAAGAAATTACACAGAACTAGGCACACACACAGAGCAAACGGAGAGGGAAAGCGAGGCAAAACACTAGCCATATTTGATGTGGGTTGGCACCCCACTCCAGTACTCTTGCCTGGAAAATCCCATGGATGGAGGAGCCTGGTAGGCTGCAGTCCATGGGGTCGCAAAGAGTTGGACACAACTGAGCGACTTGACTTTCACGTTTCACTTTCATGCCTTGGAGAAGGAAATGGCAACCCACTCCAGTGTTCTTGCCTGGAGAATCCCAGGGACGGCGGAGCCAGGTGGGCTGCCGTCTATGGGGTTGCACAGAGTTGGACACGACTGAAGTGACTTAGCAGTAGCAGTAGCAGCAGCAGAGGGTATATAGGTGTCTTACACTACTCTCACTTTGACACCTCTTCTGTAAGTTTGTATTTATTTCAAAACACATAGTAGAAAGAAGGAAGGGAGGAAAGAAGGTCCTTTCACTTTATAGGGTTCCAGGCTACTAGAGCAGGCGGCTGGACCAGTGGCTGTCTTTGGAGGAGAGCTTCAGTAAGGCAGAGTCTAAGGGCATCCGGCTCCTACCCTTGTACACAGCATGGGATGGAGGCTGACTCTCACAGCTTCAGGCAAGCCCCCAGCTCCCTCCTCTTTTCCTACTCTTCAAAGCCTGCGGACCCTCCAGTAGAAGGGGAACTGTCTGGTCAGAGGTTTTGGGAGGGGCTCTGAGCGTGGACGGAGGAGACTGGAGCAGCCCAGGGTGCTGGGCCTGGGACCAGAGAGGGACGGGACAGGACAGCTCCAGCCAAGCCCACCCTACGCCCGCTGCCCCTCACAGGCTATCCCAGGCTTGTGCCCTGGCTGACTTCTCCGATGTCCTTGCCTGTCACAGCAGCTCTTGGCAGCAGGAGGGGAGCAGCAGGAAGTGGTTCATTATTCCATCCTTCATTAGGTCTGCATTAGGCAGCCCAGAAGGAGAGGAACCGAGGGATGTGCAGGAGGAGGTCTCTGCTTCAGATGGGCCTGTGAAGGGGCTGCGGCGCTGGACCCGCCCCCTGCAGCCTCCTTCCCGACTCCCCCTCCCTCTCCCCTGCTCCCCCACTCCTTTCATTCTCACTCTTCCCCCTTCCCCATTGTGCCTACCATCCTCCTCACCTCCCTGGGGGGCTCCCCAGGGCTTTCCCCTAAAAGGGGACCTCCCCTACGCAGGTCTCCGTCCAGGCTTTGGACAACCACCCAGCGTCCCCTCCCCCCAGAGAGACAGTGCCATCGGCATATCCCCGATGTGTGGTCAGTCAGCGGCAGAAAGCAGGGCGGACTCCCGCCCGCGCCCACCACGGCCTGACCCCTCTCCGCTTGACCTCGGGCTGCCACTTCGGAGCCTGGGCCGCCCCCGAGCGAAACTGCCCTCCCGTCAGGACGCTCTGTCCGGGACGCTCCGGGCTGCGGCACTCAGAGGTCAGCAGGGGCCGGTTCCTCCGCTCGGACACCTTTGTTCTTCTCCCGCCTTTGTCCCCGGCCTGCCGTCCTGACCAGCCCACAGCCCCGGCGCCTCTCACCCCTCGCCTGTCAGCTCGCCTCTCCCTCCCGCTCCCCTTCGTGGCCTTTGGCCCGCTCCGGCGGGACAGCCCGGCAGGGGGCGGGGTGGGGCCCCTCTGCCCGCGCGCCCAGCCCCCAGCCCGCCTGGCCCCGCAGCCCGCTCCCTCTCCGGCCCACGCCCCCCTCACTTGCCCCGCGTCCCGCCCCCTCAAACAC
>SJYA01002732.1:0-17255 GCA_006410615.1 Neotragus moschatus
GGACTGTTTTAGCATTATATTTTAGAAAAATTTGACTCAGCCTCTTAATTTAATTATTTGTTTGTAACATCCTTTGCATATATTTGTTATCTCTACTGAAAATTAAAATTTTAGAGTATAACGGTCTTGCATTGTAACCTTCAGTCTGTTCACTTCAGTTCAGTTCAGTCGCTCAGTCGTGTCCGACTCCTAGCGATCCCATGAATTGCAGCACATCAGGCCTCCCTGTCCATCACCAACTCCTGGAGTCTACCCAAACTCATGTCCATCGAATCGGTGATGCCATCCAGCCATCTCATCTTCTGTCATCCCCTTCTCCTCCTGCCCCCAATCCCTCCCAGCACCAGGGTCTTTTTCAATGAGTCAACTCTTCCCATGAGGTGGCCAAAGTACTGGAGTTTCAGCTTCAGCATCAGTCCTTCCAATGTACACCCAGGACTGATCACCTTTAGGGTGGACTGATTGGATCTCCTTGCAGTCCAAGGGACTCTCAAGAGTCTCCTCCAACATCACAGATCAAAAGCATCAATTCTTCAGCGTTCAGCTTTCTTCATAGTTCAACTCTCACATCCATACATGACCACTGGAAAAACCGTAGCCTTGACTAGACGGACATTTGTTGATAAAGTAATGTCTCTGCTTTTGAATATGCTATCTAGGTTGGTCATAACTTTCCTTCCAAGGCGTAAGTGTCTTTTAATATCATGGCTACCATCATCATCTGCAGTGATTTTATGTATGTACTAACTTGAGAAAATGACCTCTCTGAGCTTCCTAGTTCAAATTTCTGCCCAAATCAATCTCTGGTGAAATACAAACAAAATTTTCGTCTCTGGTCTAAGCTAACTTACAATGTTGTGTGAAAAAAATATTTAATAATTTAATAATAAATTATTTTTTATTCTTATGCTCCAGCAAAAAGAAGTATTTAGAACTTTATACATTCACAGAGGTGTGGTAATTTCTTGAGAAATGTAAATGAAATGAAATGGAAATGGAAAGCAGTTTTGGAATGTAAATGCCAATGTTTCAGAAGATTAAATTGCTTTCCAAAGCTGTTATTTTGCCCAGTTGTGACTTAGTGGCAAGATGGAAACTACAACTTTTGTCTTTCTTATCTGGAAACTCTTTCCATAGCAAAAGCTTTAAAAAAAATTTAAGACTTTGTTGAACCTCCTCATTATGAATTCTTGAATCTCAGTCATGAAGTAGTTGCAATGTCACTGGTGTACAGGAAAGCAGGTGATAATGGTTTATATTTAACTAAGCACTATAAATTGAAATGGAGAAGGCAATGGCACCCCACTCTAGTACTCTTGCCTGAGAAATCCCATGAACGGAAGAGCTTGGTAGGCTACAGTCCATGGAGTGGTGAAGAGTCAGACACGACTGAGGGACTTCACTTTCACTTTTCACTTTCATGCATTGGAGAAGGAAATGGCAACCCACTCCAGTATTCTTGCCTGGAGAATCCCAGGGACAGAGAGCCTGATTGGCTGCCATCTATGGGGTCACACAGAGTCAGACATGACTGACGTGACTTAGTAGCAGCATCAGCATAAATTGAAATATCCTTAGGTACACATTGGTCTTGCTTTTCAAAATTCTTATAATCAGGCAACTTTTTAAAATTTTGCCAACAGATGCCCAACACTCCCATATTCCAGCCTTTAGAAAATCTCCGTGTAGAACTGTAATTCAGATCTTTAATCAAGGATCTACTAAGAGATAAAGACTATATTTATATCAGGCTTGTTTTCTTATGATATTCAAATCTAAAGCAACACTGATCCTTATAGTAAAAAGCAGAGTAAAAAAGCAGAGTACAAGATATTTAAAGTTACTATATAATACGTAATAATTTTTATTAAGATAGGTATTATAATATTTATTAAAAATACAATGAGCAGGAGTAAAGTTAAATATTAAAGTCTGATTTACACTCTCCCCTATCCTATTCCGCAGAGTTACAACTTTAATGCTTCTGTATTCTTCTAGGTAATTTTTGTACACGTGAATACTGACAATATGCTGTTGTATTGGCTTATGTAAACACATGGAAGCATGCTAAAGAGATGTTAAGAAACTTGTCTTTTCTCTTGAAGATCTGAGAATTTTTTTCACATTGATATTTATATCTATATCTCAGACCTCATTTTATTGACAGTTGTATAACAACAGACATAGCAAAAGCTTTCATTAAAACTGTCCTAAGTTACATATTAAATAGTAATTCAAAACTTACATTCTTATTATTAAATTCACATCATTATATCAACAAAATAGTAGTAAAATACTTTAAGGTAGTGTTAACAAGGTAGACAATTTTGGGATAAATAAAATTTGTATTGGTGACTTTGGCTTATACGATTGCTCCTTCTTATCTGTTGGTTCTGCATCTGAGGATGGAAGATATTTGGAAAAAAATTATAGAAAATTCCAAGATGCAAACTTAAATTTGCTGCCCAACTATTTATATAGTATGTGCATTATATTAGGTCTTATAAGTAACCTAATGCATGTAAGCTAAGTCAGTTCAGTTGTGTCTGACTCTGTGACCCTGTGGCTGTAGCCCATCAGACTTCCTGGGTCCATGGGATTCTCCAGGCAAGAATATTGGAGTAGGTTTCCATACCCTTTTCCAGGGGATTTTCCTGACCCAGGGATTGAAAGTGCATCTCTTACATCTCCTGCACTGGCAGGCATGTTGTTTACTAGCACCACTTGGGAAGATAGAAGTAACCTAGAGATGATTTACTAACATCCAAACTAGCTAACATCCAAACTAACACCCCCAAAAGATGTCCTTTTCATTATAAGGGACTGAAAAGCAAAAGTAGGAAATAAAGAAACAGCTGGAGTAATAGGCAAGTTTGACCTTGAACTACAGAATGAAACAAGGCAAAGGCTAATAGAGTTTTGCCAAGAGAATGCACTGGTCATAGCAAACACCCTCTTCCAACAACACAAGAGAAGACTCTACACATGGACATCACCAGATGGTCAACACTGAAATCAGACTGATTATATTCTTTGCAGCCAAAGATGGAGAAGCTCTATACAGTCAGAAAAAAAAGACCAGGAACTGACTGCATCTCAGATCATGAACTCCTTATTGCCAAATTCAGACTTAAATAGAAGAAAGTAGGGAAAATCACTCGACCATTTGTGTATGACCTAAATTAAATCCCCTACGATTATACAGTGGAAGTGACAGATAGGTTCAAGGGATTAGATCTGATAGACAGAGTGCCTGAAGAACTATGGATGGAGGTTCATGACATTGTACAGGAAACAAGGATCAAGATCATCCCCAAGAAAAAGAAATGCGAAAAAGCAAAATGTCTGTCTAAGGAAGCCTTACAAATAGCTGAGAAAAGAAGAGAAGTGAAAGGCAAAGGAGAAAAGGAAATATATACTCATTTGAATGCAGAGTTCCAAAGAAGAGCAAGGAGAGATAAGAAAGCCTTCCTCAGCAATCGGTGCAAAGAAATAGAGGAAAACAATAGAATGGGAAAGACTAGAGATCTCTTCAAGAAAATTAGAGACACTAAGGGAACATTTCATGCAAAGATGGGCACAATAAAGGACAGAAATGGTCTGGACCTAACAGAAGCAGAAGATATTAAGAAGAGGTGGCAAGAATACACAGACTGCTACTGCTAAGTCACTTCAGTCGTGTCCGACACTGTGTGATCCCGTAGACGGCAGCCTACCAGGCTTCCCGGTCCCTGGGATTCCCCAGGAAAGAACACTGGAGTGGGTTGCCATTTACTTCCTCAATGCATGAAAGTGAAAGTGAAAGTGAAGTCGCTCAGTTGTGTTGAACTCTTAGTGACCCCATGGACAGCAGCCTACCAGGCTCCTCTGCNCGATCCCGTAGGTGGCAGCCTACCAGGCTTCCCGGTCCCTGGGATTCCCCAGGAAAGAACACTGGAGTGGGTTGCCATTTCCTTCCTCAATGCATGAAAGTGAAAGTGAAAGTGAAGTCGCTCAGTTGTGTTGAACTCTTAGTGACCCCATGGACAGCAGCCTACCAGGCTCCTCTGCCCATGGGATTTTCCAGGCAAGAGTACTGGAGTGCAGTGCCATTGCCTTCTCTGAGAGTACACAGAAGAACTATACAAAAAAGATCTTCACAACCCAGATAATCATGATGATGTGATCACTCACTCACCTGGAGCCAGATATCCTGGAATGTGAAGTCAAATGGGCCTTAGGAAGCATCACTATGAACAAAGTTAGTGGAGGTGATGGAATTCCAGTTGAGTTATTTCAAATCCTAAAAGATGATGCTGTGAAAGTGCTGCACTCAGTATGCTAGCAAGTTTGGAAAACTCAGCAGTGGCCACTGGAAAAGGTTAGTTTTCATTCCAATCCCAAAGAAAGGCAATGCCAAAGAATGCTCAAACTACCGCAAAATTGCACTTATCTCACACACTAGTAAAATAATCCTCAAAATTCTCCAATCCAGGCTTCAACAGTATGTGAACCGTGAACTTCCAGATGTTCAAGCTGGATTTAGAAAAGACTGAGTAACCAGAGATCAAATTGCCAACATCCGCTGGATCAAGGAAAAAGCCAGAGAGTTCCAGAAAACCACCAATAAACTACTTTATTGACTGTGCCAAAGCCCTCGACAGTGTGGATGACAACAAACTGTGGAAAATTTTGAAAGAGATGGGAATACCAGACAACCTGACCTGCCTCCTGAGAAATCTGTATGCAGGTCAAGAAGCAACAGTTAGAACTGGACATGGAACAACAGACTGGTTCCAAATTAGGAAAGGGATATGTCAAGGCAGCATATTGTCACCTTGCATATTTAACTTCTATGCAGAGTATATTATGCAAAATGCTGGGCTGGATGGAGCACAAGCTGGAATCAAGATTGCCTTGAGAAATATCAGTAATCTCCAATAGGCAGATGACACCACCCTTATGGCAGTAAGCAAAGAAGAACTAAAGAGCCCCTTGATGAAAGTGAAAGAGGAAAATGAAAAGCTGGCTTAAAACTCTACATTCAAAAAACTAAGATCATGGATGGCATCCAGTCCTATCACTTCATGGCAAGTAGATGGGGAAACAATGGAAACAGTAGAGACTATTTTCTTGAGCTCCAAAATCACTGCTGATGATGACTGCAGCCATGAAATTAAAAGATGCCTGCTCCTTGGAAGAAAAGCTATGACAAACCCAAGCAGCATATTAAAAAACCGAGACATTATTTTGCTGACAAATGTTCATCTAGTCAAAGTTACAGTTTTTCGAGTAGTCATTATTGATGTGAGAACTGAACTATAAGGAAAGCTGAGTGGCAAAGAATTGATGCTTTTGAACTATGGTGTTGGAGAAGACCCTTGAGAGTCCCTTGGACTGCAAGGAGCTCAACCAATCCATCCTAAAGAAAATCGGTCCTGAATACTCATTGGAAGGACTGATGCTGAAGCTGAAACTCCAATACTTTGGTCTCCTGATGTGAAGAACAGACTCATCTGAAAAGACTCTGATACTGGGAAAGATTGAAGGTGGGAGGAGAAGAGAGAAACAGAGGATGAGATCATTGGATGGCATCACCAAAAAAGTACATGAGTTTGAGCAAGCTCTGGGAGTTGGTGATGGACAGGAAAGCCTGGTGTGGTACAGTCCATGGGGTCACAGAGTCAGACACGACTGAGTGACTGAACTCAACTGAACAGGGACTCTGGCCCAACTGTGGCCTTTCCTTCTGCACCTTTGTAACTAAATGGACAGACATGACCAAAGACAATTTGGAATATCAGTGGTCATTATGGGGGACTTTCGAAATCCCTAAACTTAGTTTCCTCAAAACTGAATTGGACTATGATAGCACAGTAAATTTCCAGAACTGAATAAAATAGTTATTTTAATTGATATTTTGAGGCTTCCCTCAAATCTGCAGTCTAAAATTGCCCCTTTGCAAAATAAGATTTTTAAATTAACCAAGGCAAAGAAATGATTAAGGAAAGATAAAATAGCTCCTGAAGGCTCAGGCTCTTCTTGCTTGGCTTCTTTGTCTCAAGCTTCACTTTTGACATCATTTTCTTCTTTTCCTTCTATGACACCTGTTTCTTTACTATATTCTCAAGTTCCCTACAATAATTCTCTCACCAAAACTTCCCCTTCTCTTGGAAACTCTCCCCACTCTCATTTCCTCTGAATTATCAGAACTTGTCCCCTTAAACGTAAGCCTTCTGAGGATCCAGAAGCTAAACAATTTCCTATATCCAAGGACTAGACCTCAAATTTGAGCTGAAGTCAAGGATTTCCCCAAAGAAACCAAATATTCTCACAGATTTGCTGAGGAATTTAATTCAGTCATTCAAATCTATCAATCTGAGTCCTCTGACTTAGTATCAGCTAGTTTTTATGCAGTGCCAGCATTGAATGAAAACTCACTAATTGGGAAAATTCCAAAAGGTTTCTAGAATTACAACTGGGAGACCAGTCCACTAATTTATATACTCAGGCTTAGGCAAATGCTAGGCAGCTTCATCAAATGATTGACTTTATCAATTTTGTTGATGGGAGCAGGCTTGCACACAAAAATCTGATGAACCTGGTCATGAATATTACAGTGGTCTTCAAATCATTTTTATTGAAAATTCCGATATTGCTTCAGATGTTCATTCTGCTCAGGTAGCTCTTAACTCTATGCTTATTAATAGGCTGAACTGAGACTCTCCCGTCTTATCAAAAGGGGACCAAGATAGAATAACAAACTGTGCCCAATCCAGATTTAGTTAATCTGTCAAAGCCGCTTTTTCACACTCTAGATGAGTCAACTATAAGGAAGATGAGCAAAATTCTTAATTACAGTAAACGACGCCTCCTAAGTGAAACTAAACCCTCCTAGTTTCTGCTATTCAATACTGTTGCAAAGTTTAGACCTCTACCCACCTTTCCAAAGTCCTCCCAGTTCTCAAAGACAGTGTTCCGAGGAATTTAGATGCACTTCCCAATCCTTTAGTCACGAAGTCATGTCCAGCCCTTGTGACCCCATGGATTGTAGCCCACCAGGCTTGTCTGTTCATGGGATTTCCCAAGCAAGAATACTGGAGTGAGTTGCCATTTCCTTCTCCATGGGATCTTCCTAATTCAGGTATCGAACTCATGTCTCCTGCATTGCAGGCAGAATCTTTACTGACTGAACCACCAGGGAGGTCCCCTTAAAAATCAGCTTAGAGAAACATTATTCCTGATTGAGGATGAATCTCTTCTAGTCCTAATTGATCTGGAGCCACACTCTGGGTGCTCAGGTTCACTACAATAGAGCAGCCCCTGACTGAGAGANTTTTTTCCTACATGGATATTCAATTATATCAGCTCTATTCAAAAGAATTTTTTCCATTAAACTGTCCTAGTGACATTCAAAAATAAATAAAGTGAATATTTATGTGTGGATCAATTGCTAGGCTCTATTCTGCCCTAGTAACTTGTTTGTCTTTCCTATAAAGTATGTTCTTCCTCAAGATTATTTTGACTCTTCCAATTTTTTGCATTTCATATAAATGTTAGGGTAATATCACCAATATCTGTGGAAAATCTGACTTGGATTTTTGTTTGGGGCTATATTTATTGATCATTTGGAGAAAAATGAGCATCTTAAAATATTGATTCTTCCAATCAATAAATGCATCTCTATTTTTATTTAGATTTTCTTTAATTTTTCTTATAAATATTTATGTTTTTAGTATAGAAGTTTTTCAGATCTTTCACTGTAGGTTAAATAAAACTTGCATTACTAAAAATAAAAGCTACACCTAGAGCTTCCCTAGGTTGCCCAGTGGTAGAGAATCTGCCCACCAGTGCAAGAGACACAGGTTCTATCTGGGAGGCCGAAGATCCCACATGTCGAAGTGCAACTAAGCCCATGTCCAAGGTTGAGTCTGACTCTTTGCAACCCCATGGGCTGTAGCACACCAGGCTTCCCTATCCTTTACCATCTCCCAGAGTTTGCTCAAACTCATGTCCATTGAGTTGGTGATGCCATCCAACCATCTCATTCTTTGTTGCCCTCTTTTCCTCCTGCCCTCAAACTTTCCCAGCATCAGGGTCTTTTCCCATAAGTTGGCTCTTTTCATCAGATAGCCAAAGTACTGGAGTTTCAGCTTCAGCATCAGTCCTTCCAATGAATACTCAGGGTTGATTTCCTTTAGAATTGACAGGTTTGATCTCCTTGCTGTCCACAACTATGGAGCCTATGGTTTAGAGCCTAGGGACTACAACCACCCAGCTCTCATGCCCCAGCTACTGAAGCCTGGACCCCCTAGAGCCCATGCTCAGCAACAAGAGAAGCATCTGCAATGAGAAGCCTGTGCACCACAACTGGAGAGTAGCCTTCGCTCTCTGCAACTAGAGAAAAGCCCACACAGCAATAAAGATCCAACAGAGCCAATAAATAAATAATATAAAAGTTAATAAATAAACTACGCTAAAAAATAAAAGGAGCTCACAGCATGCAAATGAGGAATTGAACTGGTATATTTTAGAATTAGACAGCTTGATCATAAAATGTTATGATCAAAAGTTATTATGATCAAAAAGTACAAAGTTAACACCATCTGGCCTAATTTTGCAATAGATTTGAAAGTAAGTTTGGGCACAACATGTTGATTACACCATTAAGTCAGAAAATTTTATACAACTGAAATTTTTATATTCTTTGTTTACCATCTTACAGAGTTTCTGCCCCAGTGTAGCCAGGAATTTTCATATGGGTGTCCAAATAGGAAATCACTTCTGTTATGCTAGAGGTTTTCCTTGAATGCCCATTAATCTGTGACTATTGACTCCTTTCCAGGAGTGAAGCACTAATGTAATAATGTGACAATGGTACATCTTGTTGTGTGGACAGGGCTGGTGGTTTGTTGGGTTTTATTGGAGATGTTTCTGACTTGGACGTCACCTTTAGCAGCCCATAAATTTCAGTATTAGTAGGATTTTTGTTTTGGGTTGGACAATTTACACAAGGATGAATATTCAGTAATCTCTGGTAGATTGATGCACAGCCTGACAGCGATCACAGAATCAGTAGGAGAACATGGATAGGGTAGTCTTACAATTCAGTATGTAGACTTTCATCTATTCCTCCTATTTTCAGTACATTAACTAACTATACTAACTTTGGTATTTTAGTATGGTTTTCTTTTTGATGGTCTTCCCTGGTGACTCAGAGGTTAAAGTGTCTGCCTGCAATGCGAGAGACCTGGGTTCAATCCCTGGGTTGGGAAGATCCCCTGGAGAAGGAAATGGCAACCCACCCCAGTATTCTTGCCTAGAGAATCCCATGGACCGAAGGAGCCTGATGGGTTACAGCCCATGGGGTCACAAAGAGTTGGACACAACTGAGCGACTTCACTTTTCTTTTTGATAAGTCTTGCAGTGGAGTCAACCACTGTTTTGTTGTTGTTTTGCCAAAGTTGGATTTAGGATGATCATGTGGCTGGTGGAATGAAAGGAGAAATGAAAGTCTATTTGGGTCTTGTACACTCTTTCAAAAAACTTTCCCCAGAGACTTATTTGGATGCTCACATTCAGAAATAACTAGTGTTTCACAATCCAAACTGTAAGAATGCTTTGTAAAATAGATCAACTTGCTTGTGTTCCTCTGTCCTCATCCCCCAACTAGATTAATTTTCAGCTTTATTGGGTTTGATAAGTTAGTTAAGCAATAACCCAATTTCCATCTCTTCTACTGTTCATTTATAGCTTTATGTATATCCTTTACAATAAACCCATAAGCATAGTTAGTTTTTCCCTGAGTCTTGCAAGCCATTCTAACAAATAGTTGAACTCAAGGAGGGGGTTGTGGGAACCCAGATTTATAGCTATTTGGTCGGAAGTACAGGTGACAATCTGGGACTTGTGGTCAGCATCTGAAGTGCACAATCTCATGTAGCTGAGCTCATGAAATCTGATGCAAACTCCAGGTACATAATTTCAAAAATAAATTAAAATGCAGGAGACCCAGCTGGTATTGGAGAATTGCTTGATGTGTGGAAACCTCGCCCCTACAATCTGTTGTCAGAAGTATTGTGAATATAAATAAAGGAGAAAAACAGGACTGTTTTTTCCCAAGATAGCGTGTAGAGCTGAAGATTATTCATGTTCTGAATGAATACCACTGCATGCTATTCCTCTTAAACACACCACAATTTATTTATCCATATTAAAAAATAAATCAGGAAAGTTATTCATGTGTCTTTGTGTCACACAAAGTTATTCTTTAGCCCAATTCTATGCACTTAAGGATAAAAAGAGGATTTTGAGAAAGAAGTCATAGATTGAATACAAGATAATTGATTGAAACTTGGAAAAATTTTAAATCATCTTGGCATTAAATTATATGGCAATGTGTTCATATAAGATTTGAAATGTAACCTGAAATTATCTACCTTTATCAATTCAGATTCTTACACCAATTAGTGCAGTGGTATCACTTTTGCATTTAAGAAGGAAAACCAAAAGTCCTTGAAATTTATCCTTTCACTCTTCCATCACTTCCCACTCCTTGGGTATTATCTGGGCTAAATCTGGATGCTAACAGTTATTATATACATGATAAGAAATTAATGACAAGAATCTATCCATAAGTAGAAAAGCTTTCATAATATCTGAGGTATCTTATAATTTTATGAAAACCTGCACCCACCCTATGAAAAGGATACCACAGCATACAAATGAAAAATTGAATTGACATGTTTAAGGATTAGACAGTTTAATCTTAATATGTTTGAATCAAATATAACATTAATACTATCTGGACTGATCATTTGCAGTGATTTGAAAGTAAGTTTTGGGCAAAATGTGACTTCTAAGTCAGAAAATGTTATAAACATGAAATCTTTATATTGTTTATTCACAGTCTTAAGGGAGTTCTGCCCCACCATGACCAGATTTCCATATGTGTATCCAAATAGATGGCTAATAACTTCTTTGATGCAATAAATTTGGTGACTCTGAAAAGAAGTAGGGTTAGAGGTAATTTTTTACATAAGATTCAGTATCCTACCGATACACAATACATTTCAAACATATATGATTTGCAATAACCAACATTCATTGGCAATTGAATTAATAAATTTATAAGTTATTTTGCCAAAATATGTCATAATGATTTCATTCACATGCATGAGAATAAACATATCACTGGTCTCATTTTTTCTTTTTAGCAAAGTTTGACAAAATTAAAGAGAGACATGGACAAGTCCACAGCCATGGCTGAGTAGATTTTAATATGTGTCAGTTGCTTTCTCAGCAATTTATAGAGCTAGATAAAAAATATTAGTAAAGCCACAGATGTTCTAACAGCCCTACCAATTACCCTGGTTTAACTGATACTGACATTGCAATATTTGTTAGAAAAGTGTCCCCAAAACAAAAGTTCAATTTGTTTTCACCACTAAAAGTTATAGCGGGCATCAGTCTGGGGGACTAAGAAGGAACTTTACCCTATGGCACCTTCAGACTTACAAATTAGACACTCTCCTTTCTTTCAGCTGTTGGAAATGGCAGACCTCAGTGGGTGCATTCGCTGGTGGATGGTACCATCCAGTACTTTCACAAAAATGCCCATGTGAAGCTCCTAAGAAATCATCTGACTAGAACTTTTAAAAAGAATTCAACATTTTTGTTTCCTCAGGTAAGCATGTGTTTGATGTCTTAGAATAATTAAATTCCTCATTTTACTCTTCTGTGACTACAGTCTGTTATAGGAGCTCATTAGATAATATTTTTAAAGGCTGCCATACTTCTCTAACATGGGACATAATTTGAATGGTAATAACAGCAGTTAATAGCATTACAAATTATGATGGGAAAAAGTATAGTAGATAAAGATTTTTGTTTTCCGGATAGTCAATCAATTCTGGAATTTTAGAAATTATTAATTACACAAAGCAAAACAAAATTTTTATTTTTGTTCATAATCATCAAGAAAAATAGCATTTTAAAATTTAATCTTCTTAAATTTTACTTTTAATTGGAGGATAATTGCTTACAATGTTGTGTTGGTTTCTGCTGTACAAAGACATCAATCAGCTATAAGTATACATATATCCCCTCCCTCTTGAAAAAATAGCATTTTAAACAAGAAACCAGAAAAAAGAAGCTACTTTTTATGTTCAGAAAGTAAACATACTTTTAATGTAAATTTTCTTATCAATTTTAATTGTGATATTTAATTTCACACAGAATGGATATGAATAGCTATGTCTGTGGAATTTTGTGCCCTCCTCAAGTTGATAAATATTATTTTCAATAAGCCTCATAATGATGATGGATAGTTTCATATTATAGAGTCTTTGAATAACAATTTAAAAAAAATGATCTCCTAATACAATAAAATACTCCAGAGGAAAGAAACTGGAAAGAGCTTTAAAGTTTTCACCAAAAATAAGATTTTTATTAGCAACTCAGTACTTGGTTTGGTACTAAGAAAGATTAAAAAATAAATAGCCCTATCATCAAAGAACTTACAATCTAATAGGAAACATAAGAAACCTAAATATAATAAAATTAACTAGAAGAATGGTCATTTCATTGTATAAAAATACAATAGTTTAGAAGAAGTGACAGAGCATTTTAAAATCAAAGAGTCCCAGATAATTTTACAAATATTAAAGAATCTGCCTGTAATGCAGGAGACCTGGGTTTGATCCCTGGGTTTGGAAGATCCCCTGGAGGAAGGCATGACAACCCATGCCAGTGTTCTTGCCTGGAGAATTCCACAGACAGAGGAGCCTGGTGGACTACAGTCCATGGGGGTCACAAACAGTCAGATATGATTGAGCCACGAAGCACACACACACATCATATTAGAATTGACCACTGAAGCACGGGAAGGATTTGGCCGGGCATTTGCACAGGGCAATGTGGGAAGGGGTGATGTCATCATATTAATAATAAAGAAACATTACGGAGAATGGTGAGAATGCTCACATGGAGTCTACGGCATATCAGCTTGATGAAAGAATGTACAAATAAAGGGTACAGGCTGGAGCTGGTTATTAGGTCACCCCTGCACGCACCACTCTAACAAAGGCACTGTTAGCGGATAATGGAAAAGGTTCAGATATGTATGCACACTTCTGAATTCCAGTTATCTTCTCTGTGACTCAGGCTCATTTACATAGGAGCTATAGACCATAGTCGGAGAAGGCAGTGGTGCCCCACTCCAGTACTCTTGCCTGGAAAATCCCATGGATGGAGGAGCCTGGTGGCCTGCAGACCATGAGGTCGCTAAGAGTCAGACACGACTGAGTGACTTCACTTTCACTTTTCACTTTCATGCATTGGAGAAGGAAATGGCAACCCACTCCAGTGTTCTTGCCTGGAGAATCCCAGCGACGGAAGAACCTCGTGGGCTGCCGTCTCTGGGGTCACACAGAGTCGAACACGACTGAAGTGACTTAGCAGCATAGACCATAGTAGTAGTAGTGTTAGTCTCTCAGTCGTGTACGACACTTTGCGACCTCTGGGACTGTAGTCCACCAGGCTTCTCTGTCCATGGGATTTCCCAGGCAAGAATACTGGAGTGGGTTGCCATTTCCTACTCTGGGGGATCTTTGCAACCCAGGGATCCAACTGGGTCTCCCACATTGCAGGCAGAATCTTTACCATCTGAGCCACCAGGGAATAGTTTTGCCATTTAAAAAATCAGGATGAAAATAGCTACAAAGTTTTTATTAAGAGGCTTGAAACTATCTACTCAGTTTTATAACTTAGGATATATAGTGGGCTTCCCTGGTGCCTCACACAGTAAAGTTACATCCATATTGTGTGTACCTAAGGTTTTAGGTTGATTCACCTTGACTCTGGATACACTTCAGTGTATTATTCACATTTAAAAAACAAATCCAAGAATGTTTGATACATTGGCTAAAGTTATCTCAAGCACAAAATAAACAGTAATGTTTGGGAAAAAAATTTCCTAGGACATTATAACTTAGCATACCTCTATATTTCATTGTTGCCTCCCCAAAACCTTTTTCAGCGCCCCTTTCACCTCCTTATTCCTTAAGGTGTAGATGAGTGGATTCAACATGGGAGTCACCAGGTTGTAGAAGAGGGTGAGAAACTTGCCTTGGTCTTGGGAAGAGCTGTTTCCTGGCTGCATATACATATAGATGATGCTCCCATAGAACAAGGAGACCACAGTGAGGTGGGAGCTACAGGTATTGAAGGCCTTCCGGCGCCCAGCAGCTGACTTGATCCTCAGCACAGCTGCTGCGATGTAGCCGTAGGAGACAAGAATAAGAGTGAGGGGCAGTAGGACAATGAGAACGGCAAAGGTGAAGGCCAGCATTTCCACTGCGCGAGCGTCCACACAAGCCATCTTGATCAGGGCCGGCATTTCACAGAGGAAATGGTTAACTCGTCGCTGACCACATCTGGAGAGAGTCATTGTCAGTGGGGACATGACGATGGCATTGACCAGTCCACTTCCCCAGGCCACAGCCACCAGTCGTAAGCACAGCTGGGGGTGCATAATGACCGTATAATGCAAGGGCTTGCAGACTGCAGCATAGCGGTCATAGGCCATGACAGCCAAAAGGAGGCACTCGACTCCTCCAACGGAAAGGAAAGAGAAGAGCTGGACAACACAGCCCGCATAGCTGATGGTCTTATCAGGGCCCCAGAGGTTAACCAGCATCTGGGGCACACAGCTAGTACTGAAGCAGAGATCTAAAAAGGAAAGATTTGCCAGAAAGAAGTACATTGGCGTATGAAGTCGCGAGTCTAATATACACACAAGGATTATGGCTGAATTTCCCAGGACAGCCACTGAATACAGAGTAAAATTTACTGTGAAGAGCACCATCTCCAGTTTGGGACGATCAGAGAAGCCCACTAAGATAAAACCGTACTCTGAGCTGTCATTGGATTTTTCCATTGCCTTCTTTACTATCATCTGTATAACTGGTAAGAATGAAATAAAGAATACTTAATCTTTATTTTCTGAAAACCATTGAAAAACAGGATTTTTAAGGAACATGTAAGACATCAAGGCTCACAGCCCATTTAGTATTTGAATAGCTTCTGCCCAAGCACATAATTTGTTTCAAACACATAGGCAGATTATTTCATTGTTGGAAAATCCAGAACGAAAATCAGTAATTTTTATCAAGCGGTAAATTTCCCCTTATTTATAAGACAAAGTATTTTAATCTTATTGAGCATATATCATATCTTAATATCTCTTAATATGACCGTCATTAAAATATTTTAAATGAGTTACCACACCTAAATTTTCTTTAGACCAAAGCATTCAGTTTCCTTCAACAGTTCTTATAACAAGGTTATCAGGTATATTATCACCTTAGTAGATGTCTTCCAAATACCCTAAATGTTGACAATGACCTTCTGAAAATCTGACAACAAGGACTAATCTCAGTATCCAAGACATGATTTGAAAATCACAAAAAAGCTGCCTACTATGATCTGGACTATTATAATCTTATTAATGTTGTTTAAGTATGTATTTACTTCATAGTGTCATCATTTTCACTTAGATTATTATTGTATCTGCTAAACATCCCAGTTCTTCCCATGAAATGCTGTCAACTCAGATCTCTATCATTAATTTCTTTGAAAGAAATAGAGTTCTGCAATCTAAATTTCTAGGGTCAGAGAGGACATTCCATTCAGCAATAAAATGACAACTTTGGATATAATCTCTTAGGCTTTTAGAAACATCAGAATGACATGATTATCTTGCAGAAGAGAAGTGCATGGTGATCAGGATGAATGGAGAAAAAAGGAAAGATAGTGCAGTACATAAAGAGTAACTTTAAAAGTAGAAAGAAAAAAAAAAACAAGATTGACCGTAATATGGCTAAGAAGAATAAAGAGAGTCTTGAATCCATAAAAGACAGATTTTTATTGGAAATAAAGAGCATTAGGGTAATAATGAAACTAAATATCACAATTATTTTTTTAAACAATTACAATTGAAAGAAAATTTAAATTAAGAGTATTTTTAAGTATGAAAGTAACTTCTTTCTTCTGATTTCTTGTTAAAAATGCCCACATTTTCTTCTTGATGATTACAAATAAAAATAAAATTTTGTTTTGTTAAAAAAAAAGAAACTGTTAAAAGTAAAATTTTGAGTTGCTAAAATTCAGCTATCTGAAAACTCAAAATCTATGTCTACCATAATTTTTTTCCTACCACAATTTATAATGCCATTAACTAGTGTTATTGTCGTGAAAACTATATACGCTGTGTTAGGGAAGTATGGTAAAATTTTTTAAAATTATTATCNTAAAAATAAAATTTTGTTTTGTTAAAAAAAAAGAAACTGTTAAAAGTAAAATTTTGAGTTGCTAAAATTCAGCTATCTGAAAACTCAAAATCTATGTCTACCATAATTTTTTTCCTACCACAATTTATAATGCCATTAACTAGTGTTATTGTCGTGAAAACTATATACGCTGTGTTAGGGAAGTATGGTAAAATTTTTTAAAATTATTATCTAAAGAGTTCCTCCTGTAAAGATTGTATCCACAGAAGAATAAAATGAGAAATTTAATTATTCTGTGGCATCAAACACATGCTTACCTAAGAAAATAGAAATGTTGAATTTTTTTTTTTTAATTTTTAGTTGGGTGATTTATGAGGGATTTCCATGAAAAGGAGACAAGTATGAAAAAAAAAAACCAAAAAACAGAACAGTGGGCACAGAAGAAAACACACCTCGAACACTTAGTCCTATTGATTCTTTGATAACTTAGGCATTAATAACAAAAGTAAAGTTATTAAATGAATATTATAAAATATCTAGATTGCTGTGTGATTTAGGGGATCAAGACAATTAATAATAATATATTCAACTAGTAGGCTTGGAAAAAATAAAGCAGAGTAGCACATATCATAGTCACAAATATTTTGATTTTCTAATAAAAAGCTTATTTTTGTTGAAAACTTTGCAACTTCAAAGTTGTTATAGCAAATTTATTTTCCACAGCCAAATACAGTATACCAAAGTGAAAGAAAGAAACTTTTTCTTAATTTTTCCTAGTTATTTAGGCTTACCTGTTTTCAGCTTTCCCAAGTGATCTAGGGAAACCACATATTAATATTTTTTTCCCCTGGTTGGGATTTGTTATCTGGGATTTTATGGAGATTATGCAGTTAATATAGGTAGAAAGTAACAATAGGGTGATATGAGACTAATGCACCAGAAATTATATAGAAGTGGTTACAAAGATCTTAACTTTGTCAAGAAAGG
>SJYA01002733.1:0-26301 GCA_006410615.1 Neotragus moschatus
ACCCTTGGATCTCTAAAAATTTTACCAATGTAGCAGACTCAGAGATTGGTGGAGACTGAATTGAATACTGGAACAGGAAAAAAAAAAAAAACACTGGTGGAAAAATTGGTGAAATCTGAATGAAGTCTATGGTTTGGCTAATAATGCTGTACTGATGTTTATTTCATTGTTTTGAGAAATATTCCATGGTTTTGAAAGCTTGTCCACTTTAGGGAAAGCTGAGTGAAAATTCTAGGGGACCTCTCTGCACTATCATTCCAACTCTTCTGTAACTCTCAAATTACTAAAAGATTAAAAGTTTGCAGAAAGGAAGCTGGAAAGTTCTGACTGACAAGCCTTGAATATATAGGACAGGAGAAATAAAGGCACATGTGAGAAAGTGCATGTTTATGTGTATTTTTCTCTATTGATGCATCTGTGTGTGTATTTGTATATGTGTATGGTTGGGGGCCATCTGGTGTGGGGGTGTCTCTGGGTATATGGCTGTGTTTCTGTGTGTCTAGTGTAGGAAGCATGAGTTTATATGAGCACATAGTTCTACTGTGAGGAGATTAATAAGCCAAGGTGCCTCCATGAACCTGAGAGTTAGCGCCTCCTTAAACTTTGAGTCCTAAGCACCTTGCTTAACTCACCCTAGCTCCACTCTTTTAATGAAGCTGCTAAGAGGAGCAAAAGAAAAAAACAGGGGGCATCTGGATTTGAACCTCTTGATCTGCAGTCAAATGTTCTAGCACTGACCTATATACCCCCTGATTCCAAAGTACTTATCCCACTTTCATTAGTTTCATCATACTTCATAGATATCTGTATGGTTGAGACTTCTCCTAGATTTAATTTAATCCCTGATGCCTTTCTAGCCACACCACCTCCTATTTTCCCAGAGCACATGTGTTCATTCTCTTCTCAGAACCTAAAGCTCAGTGCTATAGTCTCAGTCGGTCTCCAGTGTTGTCTCTCTTTCTTCTTAAGGTTTAGCTGTCTCAATTATTTTCTCCTTGATAGAGTTTTCTTTGTGATATTCTACTGTTTTTCAGACATCACTTACTTGTTTTAAAATGAATCACTAAATTCTGCAAATAAAGTTGATAATATGCACCAAATAAATAAATAAATATACCACCAACTGCCCATAAATATCTGAGTATATCAGTGAATGTTGTAAATATCACCAGCTGCAATTAAGTATTGGACATGGATAGGATCTTAACGGGGTATCCACAACTGGACTGCAGAGGCTCATGTTAAACTCTGAATTATGGGCAAATATTGTATATGTGTATGTATTGTATATTGTACATGACTTCATCAGATTTTCAAGGGGACCTCATCCAGGTGAGCTCTCTCATTTTACAGTTGGGAAAAAAAAAAGTTTAAAAGCCCCAAGTTCACTGCTTATTCCTAGTCCTTTGAGTTTCAATCCAAGAACCTTTAATTTTATATGTCTCCAAGATTGAGAAGAAAGACCAGGGGAATTTGTAACTGCAGTAAATTCTCCCTGATGAGGCCCATTAGCTGCTGTGAAGCTAAGGAGCTCACAGCCCCCAAGCTCCAGCTCACAGCTCTCTGAGGGTGGCCGACAACCTCTCCCAGCCTCTCTACTCTGAGGTTTTACAGAAACCTCAGACTGCAAAGCTAGTATGCCCCAAACTACACCTGTCTTCCTGCCCAAACCTGCATCTCCTCCTATTTTGCTTTGATGTAACAATAATAGTCCACGTTTACTAAACACTTGCTATGTGCCAAGCATGGTACTAAAAGTGCCAGCCATAACTTCCTTTTGAATCATCACTAAAGAGTCCCACAAAACAGGTATTATTGTTAGCACGTTGATTTTTTCAAGTAAGGAAACTGAGGCACAGAGTGCCAACAGAGCTCATAGGTGGCAGAGTCAGGATTTCAGTGTGGGCTCAGAGCTGGATGCTGGACCTGCCTATTTTACCATCTGATCAGCCTCGTTCCTGTCTAGGTTGGTGACTGTGTACGCAGTCATTTGTGTTTCAAAACATGTAACACAACTCTGGGCTTCTTTCAACCTCTCCTCCCCAGTTCTAGTTAATCACTGGATACTGCTGATTTTATCTTTGACATCACTTAAGTCCATCCCCACCCCTGTATGCAGTGCCACTGCCTCTTAAATAGCCTTCTGGCCTCCAATCTTCAATTATATCCCCTATGACTCCCAGGGCAGTTGTTTTAAAACCAGGTCCATCTAGGTCACTTCTGTTCAGAGGCCTTCATGAAAAACTCCAAGCCTCTTAGCTCAACACAGATTTCCTGTATTTTGATCCCTGCCTGCCTGCACAGTTTAAGCCTCCTCTTATGACACTCCCCATGTCACATGTTGTGTTCCAGTTGCTTTCAATTGTATCCATCTGGTTCTAGCATCTGTCCATACAGTTTTCTTTGCCTGGGACTCAACCACCATTCCCTGCATCCCTGCCTCTACTCCACACTCCCTCTGGTGAGATATTGTCGTTACTTGAGACCCTGACTTACCATCAGCTTTTCTTGGAAACTTCCTATAACCTCACTCCTCTGGACAGAGGTAATAGTTGCCTGAAGCTGTCCCAGCTTGTACAACTCACAGATGTCTGACTTTTCTTATTTCACTTCCTGGCTGAGAGCACACTGAGTCCAGGGGTTGTATCTTATTAACTTCTGGGTTCACACTTTGCATAATTTTGGCACATAGTAGGTACTCAGTATATATCATTCCAATTGATTTAAAGATACAGAAATGCATGTGTTGTAGGCAAGAGTTAAACCTAGACTAAAGCCTGACTTCTGGCCCAAGCCTGGGCCTGGAATGCAGGCACCCAAGGTGGTGTGCTGGCTGCAGGAAATGAACTAGGGGTGGGAAGGTAGTATGAACTCTAAAATACAAAATATAACAAAACAGACTTACAGTTACAGAGAACAAAGCAGTGGTTACCAGAAGGCAAGGGAGTAAGGGGATAGAAAAATATGGGAAGGTAATAAAGAGGTACATATTTTCAGTTATAAAATAAATAAGTCATGGGGGTGTAATGTACAGCATGGAGAATATAGTTAATAATTTTGTAATAACTTTGTATGGTGACAAGTGGTATCTCACAACGTATAAAAATATCTAATCACTATGTTGTACACTTGAAAGTAATATAATATTTGTAAGTGTACTGCTGATCTTGCTCACAGCAGCAATTGTCTCTCTGTGTCTCACTGTGCACACCATTCACTGAACCCATGGTAGGCAAGGTGTGAGCTAAGAGGCTAGAAGAAAATGCAAGGAGTTATAGGAACTGCAGACGCATTCATTCTCTCCTGGCTGGCATAACAGCCATAGTAGCAGATACACCATATTTTCCCCTCTCATGGCTGACTCAACAGACACAGCTGTGATGCAGCAATAACATTGCTGCTTTTTTGGGTGTAGTTTATATAATAAAAGTAGCCATGTCCAAGCAAGTACCTTGTGACACGCATATGTCAGTGCTGTAAATGATCTCAGCTGTTACACAGTCATTATTTACAAAACATGGGGTGAGAGAGCCTGAATGTGCCATCTTGGCTAATTCGCTCTCTCCCCACACTTCAGGGTCTCTCACCTCACATTCTATGTGCAGCCCATCTTCTGCAATATTCCCTTGGTGAGTAACACTGACCCTTGGATTTACATCTTGCAGCAGCAGTAGCTACAACAACAGTTACATCCCCAACACATAGCAAAACCCAGTGCCAGGTATCATGTTGCAGTCCTTGCCTTCTTGGGCCTAGAATAGCCACCCACTGCATGTGGTGTGCCTTAATCTTCCATGGCCAAGTCCAGTCCTCCTTCTGTCCTTGGGAAATTGAAGGAAAGCCTTCACAGGGGCAACTCCACCCTTCAGGGTTTTTTATTAAGGACCCACAAACTACTCCCAGGGGCACCAGGCCCACCCATCCCTTCAAGGAGGAGGTTTTTTTGGGGGGNATGTGGTGTGCCTTAATCTTCCATGGCCAAGTCCAGTCCTCCTTCTGTCCTTGGGAAATTGAAGGAAAGCCTTCACAGGGGCAACTCCACCCTTCAGGGTTTTTTATTAAGGACCCACAAACTACCCCCAGGGGCACCGGGCCCACCCATCCCTTCAAGGAGGAGTTTTTTTTTGTTTTGGTTTTTTTTTTTTTTTTTTGCAGCATTCACGACATACCTACATGATCCCGAATGCTTTCTTCACACTGTTCTAAGTCTGCAGGAGAATCAGAAGACAGTATCATATCACAGGACACAGTCTTTACACACTGTTCTACTAAATCTACATCACAGGACACAGCCTAAATCTACATCATACATCATAGGACACAGCCTTTATAGTCTAAATCTACATCATTTCACCACCATAGCCATCACTGTATGCACGAGGACCAGAAAACTGCCCTGGCTTGCCATAAACGAGCTTACATTCAGCATCAGAGTCCACCAGGGGCATTACTCTCTCTGTACCTTAGCTCAGTTCAGTTCAGTTACTCAGTCATGTCCAACTCTTTGTGACTCCATGAATCACACCCCACCAGGCTTCCCTGTCCATCACCAACTCCCAGAGTTCACTCAAACTCACGTCCATCGAGTTGGTGATGCTATCCAGCCATCTCATCCTCTGTCATCCTGTTCTCCTTCTGCCCCCAATCCCTCCCAGCATCAAAGTCTTTTCCAATGAATCAACTCTTCGCATCAGGTGGCCAAAGTCTCGGACTTTCAGCTTTAGCATCATTCCTTCCAAAGANTGGCATCCGGTCCCATCACTTCATGGGAACTAGATGGAGAAACAGTGGAAACAGTGGCAGACTTTATTTTTCTGGGCTCCAAAATCACTGCAGATGGTGACTGCAGCCATGAAATTAAAAGACTCTTACTCCTTAGAAGAAAAGTTATGAGCAACCTAGACAATATATTCAAAAGCAGAGACATTACTTTGTCGACTAAAGTCTGTCTAGTCAAAGCTATGGTTTTTCCTGTGGTCATGTATGGATGTGAGAGTTGGATTATGAAGAAGGCTGAGCGCCGAAGAATTGATGCTTTTGAAGTGTGGTGTTGGAGAAGACTCTTGAGAGTCCCTTGGACTGCAAGGAGATCCCACCAGTTCATTCTGAAGGAGATGGGCCCTGGGATTTCTTTGGAGGGAATGATGCTAAAGCTGAAGCTCCAGTACTTTGGCTAACTCAGGCGAAGAGTTGATTCATTGGAAAAGACTCTGATGCTGGGAGGGATTGGGGGCAGGAGGAGAAGGGGATGACCGAGGATGGGATGACTGGATGGCATCACCGACTCAATGGACATGAGTTTGAGTAAACTCTGGGAGCTGGTGATGGACAGGGAGGCCTGGCGTGCTGCAGTCCATGGGGTCGCAGAGAGTCAGACGTGACTGAGAGACTGAACTGAACTGAAAATATGTATCAGTGTAATTTCTATTGTTAGTAGGAGAAAAACTACATTGTGACCTGAATTGATATGGGATAAGCATTTGATAAAATTCAAAAGCGCATTCATGAGGAAAAAATAACTTCTTAATTTCTTTACAAACTAGAAAGGGAAAGGAATGTCCTTAATATGACAAAAGCTCTCTTCAAACTAATAATGCAAATCTCGTTCTCAGTTGTGGAAAATTAACACGTGCTCTTTACAACCAGGAATAACCAGAGGACACACACTGTGCCCACCTGTTCTCAGCCAGGTACCGGAAATCTGAGCAGTGTACTCAGGCAAGGATGATACAGGTTCAGAACAGAAGGAAACCAAACTGTCATGATACGCAAACATCAAGTTCTTCATAGACAACTTCCAATTATCTGTAAACTCTTAGAATTAACAAAAAGACGTTAGTAAGTTTGCTAGACATAAAATTAATATACGGGTCAACTGCATTTCTACATATCAACAAAAAATAAGTTAGGAAATGCAATTTGTAAAAATATCTTTTGCAGTAGCAACAACAAAATAAGGCACCAAGGAATAAACTTAACAAAAGATATATAAGCCCTTTTTGGAGAAAGTTATAAAACTTTGGTGGGAGACATTAAATACAACCAAAATAAACAGAATGACAACATTTTTCTATGGATAGGAAGATTGAATATCTTCAAGACCTCATTTCTATCCAAACTGTTATATAGAGTCAATGAATTCCAATAAAAATCTCAGGAAGATATGTGGTGGAGCTTTGTGATCCAGAAGTCGAAAAGGGCCAAGAATAAGTGAAAAGATGAGCCTGTTCCACCAGGTTAAAGATGCATCATAAAGCTTCAGCGATTAGGATGGTGTGTTACTAACCCAAGATGGAAAACAGATCAACAGGAAAAAAAAGAGAGAGAGAGCTCAGAAACTGACCCACACTTAAAAGAGACACATCGTCGATCAGGCATTGCAGACCAGAGGGGTTACCCATAAATGAAAATGGATTCCTGTCTCACACCATACATAAAAATCAATTCCAGGCAGATCAGGAACTAAAACAAGAAAAGTAAAATTTTGAAGCCTTTTTTACAAAATAATAAATAATATCTTAATGATCTTTTTAAACAAGTGAGAAAAGCACAAATCATAAAAAAAAATTGACAAAATTGATTAATAATAAGGGCTTCTGCTCAGTAAAACCACCACTTCAAAAGGGACAAGATCAGCTTCTGTCTGAGACGACATTTGTGAAACACAACTCGCAAAGAATCGTCGTCCAGAAAATGTGAAGGGTCCCAGTGAATAAGAAAGAAACAGAGCAGGAGATATACAGCAGACGTCAACAGGCCTAGCTGTGAAACGGAACCAGGAACAGGCGATATATATGAATACGCATATGTGAAGACACACTCGACCTTATTATTAATCATGGGACCACAAATTCAGATTCCAACAAAGTAGCTTTTCAAAAGCAAAACCCCACAAAAGCCAACACTGGCAAGAATGTAGAACCACAAGTACTCCCCTGCTCTGCTGGCAAGAGCAGAGACTGGCTCCACCCCACTGGGAAGCAATTCGACATCACCTCTGAACTGATTTGCTCTATGTTCATTCTGGCCTCCTTCTAGAGGGCCGTTCTGTATTTCAAAGGACAGAAAACTAAAGACACCCCCATCGCCAGGGTCCTGGGTATGACAAAGCCTTGGCCTGTCCAGTGTGTTCAGTGAGACCTGAACTCCATTAAGTGGGGAGCAAGGCAGAGCTGGGACATTCGTTTCACTGGCAGGGATTATAGTGGTGGCTTCCCAGTTATAAAAGTCAGTTTTAGGCCAGAGGTAGCCTGGTTCTGGAGCCAGAAGGTCTAACAGCAGCTTCCTGATTTAGCCGAGTGGCTTCCTAATTGTACATAGCGCTCTGTGGCTTTGCAGTCAGAACTGCCCTGGCAGCTTTCCAGTCCAAAACATAACTTCCTGATGAAGGGGCAAGGGGCAGCTTTTTTGGTGGCCCAGTCGTTTGGTGTGGCTTTGGGAATCATTCCTAGAAGCTCAGCCTAGAGTCTGTTCCCTCAACCCTCCCAACATTTCTGCAAATGATCAATAACCTATAATAAATCCCTTTCTGTTTTGATGAGCTAGGCTCTTGTGTTCTTTGTAACTGTACCTTGACTAATCCACCTGGCAAAGGTGTACTAGCAGACACCAGCCGTACCCCTGCAACTACATCCCTAGATTGCGCCCTAGACAGACTCCTGGACAAGCAGACCACAAATATGCATGAAGGTATTTACTGCGGTACCGTCTGTAATAACAAATATGGAAAAAATCCAACGTCAATCAAGAGTAAGTGTAAGAGTTAGTCACTCTTTGCGACCCCATGGACTGCAGCCCACCAGGTTCCTCTGTCCACGAGATTTTCCAGGCGAGGATGCTTGGAGTGGGCTGCCATTTCCTTCTCCAATCAAGAGCAGGATGAATAAATAATGCAAGAGAACAGGACACAGACAGGAAAATGAATGACCTGTAGCTTCACATACCAATTGGGAAAATTGCAGAATCAATGCTGAGTGAAGATTACGATTTCATTTATACAAGCTTAGAGCTAAAAGATGTATTACTTGGAGATAGGCATACTTACGCGATTAAATTAAAGAAAACACAGGAAGTAGCCAACGCAGCATTAGGGTAACAGAAAAGGTCGGGGGTTTTGGAAAGGGACACACAGGAGGTGTCAGAGACACTGGGACCGTGCTGTCCCGAAGGCGTCGGCTGTGTGATTCTGAAGCTGCTACGAGCACCGTGAAGGGCACCACATCCCCCACAAGGTGTGGTTGCCAAACATATTCAACTGTAATCGAATCAAGCCTTCGGTTCCTTTTCAGGTCCAGATGCAGGAAAATCAGAGGACAGAGGAACCAGCTGAGCAAGACTGTAAGGAAACCATCAGACGGAGCCAGACTGTGGACAGGCCAGGGGGAGGGCCAGCCACTTCACGAGCAGTGTGTTTGGGAGGAAGAGGGGAAGGGGCGATGATTCTAGAAAGAGGAACGTTCCTGCCTGGATCTTGTTTTGAACAAACCAGATATGCAAACCGTGTGGGGGACAACTGCGGAAATTTAAATACGGACTTTGGAACTATTCACTGAGTTGGGTGTGCGGTTGGTATCACAGTTATGTAAGAGAATGTCACTTTTAGAAAGGTGCACTCAAGTATTTAGAGGTGTATTTTGGGGTGCATAAAATTTAACTTTTAAACGGTTTATAAATATATTAAATGCATATATTTAACATGTATATATAATATAAAGCAAATATGGGAAAATATTAAAAACTTATTCAATCTAGGTATATATTACATGTACTTGTACTTTTTCTATTACTTTTTAACAATAATTTTTTACTTTTTCCTAATACTTATTTTTCATAATAAATTTCAGAAATTTTTCATAATAAAAGGACAAAGTAAAAACTGAAGGAGAAGAATGCAAAATTGATAAAAGTGCTAAACAGCGTTGTCAACAGTTGTTTAACAAATATTTGACACCTACACATACTAAAACATTTTCGATGGTAAAATAAAATTTGTCCTAGAAAGAAGGCTTTCAGATGGAAATGATCTCGATGGAGTCGCTGGAGGGAAACATTTGGAAACCGCTGCTCTGGATAGAATACTTTCTAGATCAAATCAAAATAAGGGAGTGCTTGGCCCACGCTGATGGTCCCCGGAAACCTGCTGGTCGGGGCGGCGTTTGTTGAGAGCCCCTCAGCCCCACGAAGGATGCTACAGGCAGCAGCAGATGGTGGCTGCCCCGCAGCCGGCAGAAGCGTGGTGAGGCACGCATGACATCACAGAGGGCCTTCTGTGACACAGGGTCCCTGCCTGGCGGGGGAACAAGCAGAGGGGGGGCTGGCCAGAGGCCCCGGGGACAGGCACGCACGCTGGGTTCAGTGGCCACTGGTTCCTTGAACAGAACACCTGTCTCTACCTAAGAGCGTTCNCCCGCAGCCGGCAGAAGCGTGGTGAGGCACGCATGACATCACAGAGGGCCTTCTGTGACACAGGGTCCCTGCCTGGCGGGGGAACAAGCAGAGGGGGGGCTGGCCAGAGGCCCCGGGGACAGGCACGCACGCTGGGTTCAGTGGCCACTGGTTCCTTGAACAGAACACCTGTCTCTACCTAAGAGCGTTCCTCCTGGAAGGCGATGGATTTCCAATGGCAGTCTCTTCAGACTCATCTCAGGGGACCACACAGGTAGGCAGAGAGCAGGCCGTGGGGCAGCGGGGCCGGTGGAGAGGACGTCAGCCCCCAGCCCTGATCACCCGAGACCTCCCCTTTCGCAGGCTTGGCTTACGGAGCCCCCGTGCTTTGGACAAAAGGTTCCGTTTGAGCAAGGGTTCTGTAGCTTGACCAGAGTTTCAGAACTCCTGTTACGGGGAGCAGAGCCTGACATGGAAGATGGCAGAGGGACCACAGAAGACTCAAACTCAGGCTTTCCCGCCAGGTCAGCGGGACTCCCTGCACTTGACCTNGGGTTCTGTAGCTTGACCAGAGTTTCAGAACTCCTGTTACGGGGAGCAGAGCCTGACATGGAAGATGGCAGAGGGACCACAGAAGACTCAAACTCAGGCTTTCCCGCCAGGTCAGCGGGACTCCCTGCACTTGACCTCAGCCAAAAAGCCTAGAAGCGACTGGTGGGCGGGGAATCCATGACAGAGGAAATGGGAAACCCCGGGTTTCCTCGGGAGGCCGGGGAGGCCCGGAATGGTGATCACGGAGTTTCAGAGACTGACTCTTAGGTACAGGGCTCGGGACGAGGACCAGAGCTGGGAGACAGATAAACCCGGAGCAGCCCAGGCTCCAAGGGCCACATGTAAGAAGGTCCTGAATTAGAGGTAAAAGAGGGGAAAGACGCCAGGGTCCTTTCGAAGAGCAGATTCCAGATGCCATGCCTGACGTGACCAGGGGTGGAAGCCAAGTGGAAGTCCAAAAGTCCATTCAGGTCCTCAGTGGGATGACTGGCCAGCGCTTGGGTGGTGAGCGGTAGCGCGGCCCTAATAGAATAACACACCCTGGGCGGCTGCAACAACACGCGCTGTTTCTCCCCACTCTGGAGGCTGGAAGTCCAAGACAAGGTGCAGACAGATTTGGTGTCTGGGGGGTGCGGTTGACTTCCCGGTTCATAGACCGTGTCCTCCTACAATGGGACGGGTGAGGGAGCTTCTGGAGTCCCTGGGGTAGGGGCAATAATCCCACCCATGAGGGCTCTCCACCTCATGACCTCACTGTCCCACCTCCTAACACCATGGCACTGGACATCAGGTTTCAACATTTGAACTTGGCAGACCAGGCATTCATCTCTAGGAGGCCAGAGAGAGACACTCGGAGAACTACAAAGAGCTGCATTTGGGGCCTGGGGGTGACGGCAGGGCACAGCGGGCACTGCTTATAGGCAGTCAGCCAATCCATCGATTCCCGCCATGGTTTCTATTGATATTTCAGCACCCGGGACTCTCGACTCAACTTCCTCATTACCTGGCTGATTTCTGTCTTCAGTACGTCCCATGGGGCTAGCCACCACCACTGCTCACCTGAACTACAGCCCAAAGTACACGACCCTTCTCTGATTTGTCCCTAGGGCTTCCCAGGCTGCTCGGTGGTAAAGAATCTGCCTACAATGCAGGAGACCGTCCTTGGGTTGGAAGATCCCCTGGAGGAGGGAATGACAATGAGCTCCAGTGTTCTTGCCTGGAGTATTCCATGGACAGAGGAGCCTGGAGGGCTACAATCCACAAGGTCGCCAAGAGTCAGACATGACTTAGCAACAAAACAACAATACACCTCGTCCTTCCACAGTAGCCACGTGATCTTTCCCGGCTGAAAATCTAATTTATTTTACCTCTTTTTGCATTTGCATTAAGAAGGAACTCTAGATTAGGAAATGGTTGTTGGTTCCAGGCTCAAAGATCCAAAAGGCAAGATAAAGCTAGCCAACTCTTCCCCCAGCCTCGGCCCCAGGGGGAGCTAAGCGCTCTGGAGCCCGCAGCCAGCTGGAAACCCCAACGCTTTCCTGACCTGCCCCTCCCAGCACTGCTCGCTCCCCAGAGCCGGCAGGAGGTCACAGAAAGCCTTCCAAGAGTGCTCCTTAAGAGACAGGTCAGGAAGGGAGGGCACATTCATCTCTGTATGGAACGCAGGGCCTCCTCCGAGCAGGCGTGAACCAGTCTTCCTGTGGATGAGTCAGCAAACACCTGGAACCAGTCTCGCCACTGCCCCCTCTGACTCAGCCCCCACCTGCTGCCCACGCACGGCTCTGCACACGCTGTCTCCCTGGTCCAAAACCCACAGTGCCCCATTGTCTACACTGGTGGCCCGTCCTCAACCGGGACGCTTCTCCAAAGTGGCAAGACTGTGGTCCCCCCTGGAGGATTCTGACGGATAAGACAGAGAGTGAGGTCACAGCCCTCACAGCCTCTCTCTTACATGCCAAGCATAATTTTATGTCCAGCACTTTATCTGATCTTCCCATATTCCCCTAGAGGCTTAGTCCGGTCACCCTT
Source organism: Neotragus moschatus (assembly GCA_006410615.1). Taxonomy (NCBI): domain Eukaryota; kingdom Metazoa; phylum Chordata; class Mammalia; order Artiodactyla; family Bovidae; genus Neotragus; species Neotragus moschatus. The sequence continues at coordinate 11,965 of SJYA01002733.1, forward strand.
GACACTGAGACTCGAGTAGTCTGTCCAAGATCACAGCACATCATTAGCAAAGCGATGGAACTGTAATTCAATGCCGAACATCTTGATTTCTTTTTTTTTTTATCATGTGATCCCTGGCCAAACACATCCCTTTCCTGAGCATTCAAGAGTTTAAAGAATCTGACTCTTAAATGGGCGCCTTGTTTTGTGCACAAGTGACACCTTAATTTGTAACAGTTTTATCCTCACAACACTTAGTTTTTTGATGACTTCAGTCTACCCATCATCCGCCTTGCCCACCCAGCCTTACACACACATACACACACACACACGTCTTGGGGATCAGGCTGCTCCTCTGCCATTCTTGACACCTGGCCGTCTCCACACCTGATTGTGTGTTTCTCTGGGCCCCCTGCCTCTGGCCCGCCATCCACTTCCAGGCTGTAAACACGCCTCTGAGTCCTGCTCCTGCTCCCCCGGGCTGGGAATGAAGCCGGTCCTAGGCTCCAACTAAACACCTCATCACTGCCTCCTCATTTTCTGAACTTTTGTTTAAGACGTTACGGGTGTGACTGTCTAATAGGGCATAGGTCACACCTGAAGACTGAGAACTACCTTCTTGTCATCCTTACGCACCCCAGCCTGTTAGAAAAGATAAAGAAAGCCAGAGATGGAGACAGTCCTTACGGTGTGATGTGGACACAATTCCGTGACCGAAACTGACAGCTTTCCACCCCCCTGACGGCATCCTCAGGTCCTTGGCTTGCTTACTCCTTAATACTTCTTGCACACTGCAGGAAAGCAAGATCCTGACATCTGTTGTGGAGAGGAAGAGCGGGTCTGACAGCTTTAGGCACCTTTTCTTTATCATTTTCAAGGTGATGCCCCTTCCCACGCAGTGTTAATGACGCCTGTAGCCCAAGCACAGAAGCCAGGCTTGCTCACAAACTCCATCCAGACCTCAGGAAGAAGCAACATCCCAGGAGCCTCCGTCCTGACCTGGACTGTTAGTAAATTCTTTTTGTCGGGACTGTAATTGCAGGTGGTGATCAGAGGCCGCAGAGACCCCAGAAGAATTTTATGGCATTCCAGACAGGACACAGGCCAGCCTGGAGGAGAAGCAGCAGTAAGGCTTTGCAATACAGGGAGGGCGTGGAAGTTATTTCCGAGGAGAGACAATGGTAAGACCACCTGAACTGGTTCTGGTGTAGGAGGGCAGAATTCTTAGAAGGGCACCTTTTATATCAAGACAATGATTTCACTGGTCTGAACTCAGAAGTTGTTCAAACACCAGCGTTCTGGAAGCCAAGCTCTCCTCTTCTTCTGGTGCCTTTAAATCTTCTCCCATCTGGTGTCTCTAAATTAATTTTTTTGTAGCCAGAACTTCCATTTTATTGCAATGACTACTTCTGTGTCTCTTACTGCTGGCTTTAATAACTTTTAATGACCTAAGAAAGAGTTGGCTGAGTTCCGTTTTCCACTTCCTCCAAGTCCAACGATGGTGCGTCCTACGCCCTGTGTGTAGAAATAGAGGAGGCAGTGCTCATTCTTCCTGCCTTATCTTCACCCCAGCATGCCTGGACTCTGAGGGCAAAACAGAGTGGGAAAGCGGTTTTCTACCTTGCTAAGAAACAGCAGGCAAGTCCAGATGTCGCGAGAGCTCCCAACCTGCAGAAGTCATCTGTCTGTTGCTCCATGTACTTCCTTGTTCAGTACCTCCCGTCAGCAAATCACGGGGCAGGGTGACTCATGATGGACAGCCACGAGTGAGACAGACCCTCCCAAGGAGCTCTCGTTCTGCAAGGGGAATCAGGCAGGTGCTCAGATCTATTCACGACCCAGGTGGCAGGAGGTCGACGGCCCAAGAGAGGCAGACAGGGCTGCGGAAGATGGAATGAGAGAGAGATTTCACCCCATCGGGAAGACTTGCTGGAGGTCCCAGCCAGTCTAGGGGACGTTGAGTCTGCAATCAGTTTGCAAGCAATTCAAGTGCAAGGACTCACAGGCAGTAGGGACATGGGTCAGAAGTCAGGAGGAAGAGGGTGTGCCTGGGAAGTAAAGAGCCCAAAGTTCTGATGGGAAGAGCTCATTCTCAGTTCCCCAACTTCTGTTTTGACTACAATGAGTCCACTACATATGAATCTTCCAGTTTCAAACTTTCACAGTCGTGAACGTGCGCTCACACGTCCCGTCACAAAAGTCTGCCCGTGTGTCTGGCTGGCACTGTCGCACGCCTGTGTCCCCTACGAGTGGTTGTGCTTTTGTGTGCTTTACTGTACAGAACTGTACAGAGTACAGTGTACGGTGTCTCTGTCTCAAGCCCAGGATGTCCAGAAGCAAGCGTAAAGCAGTGATGAGGTGGCTGGTACGGTGCCTTTCAAGGAACTGTACTGTGAGCTTTGTTGCTGTTCAGTCGCTTAGTCGTGTCTGACTCTTTGTGGCTCTGTGGACTGCAGCACACCAGGCTTCCCTGTCCTTCACCACTTCCCGGAGCTTGCTCAAACTCATGTCCATTGAGTCGGCGATGCCATCCAACTCATCCTCTGTCCTCCCCTTCTCCTTCTGCCTTCAATCTTTCCCAGCATCAGGGTGTTTTCCAATGAGTCAGCTCTTCACATCAGGTAGCCAAACTATTGGAGTTTCAGCATCAGTCCTTCCAATGAATATGTAGACTTGATTTCCTTTAGAACTGACTGGTTTGATCTCCTGCAGTCCAAGGGACTCTCAAGAGTCTTCTCCAACACCACCGTTCAAAAGCATCCATTCTTTGGCTCTCCTTGGTGGTGGTTTAGTCACTAAGTTGGGTCTGACTCTTGTAACCCCATGGACTGTAGCCCACGAGTCTCCTCTGTCCATGGGATTCTCTAGGCAAGAATACTGGAGTGGGTTGCCATTTCCTTCTCCAGGGCACTTGTTAAAAACGTTCTATTTCTGGGATCATTCTTTATATATTATTTGTGTGAGAAGTATTATAAACCTATTAAAATACCGTATTTATAACCGATTGTGTTAGTTGGGTACCTAGGCGAACTCTGTTGGATTTGACAAACCAAATGGATTCACCCATGCGCTCTCAGAATGGAGCTCCTTTGCGAGTAGGACTCACGCTGTGGGGCGCCTTCGTCCAAACCCCATGTGCAGCTGGGGCTGTTCATTTCCCAGCAGAGTCTTCCTCCTGCAGCTGAGATCAAGGACTTCTGCTTAGGCAAAGGTGCAACTCAGTGTTTAAAGTGAAAGCTTTTTTGGTTTGTTCTTGTTTATTTCAGATTTTTAAAGTACTACCTTTAGGTTTTTTTTTTTATTTTAAAAGTACAAAATTTCTTCTAAAAAGTCATTTATATCCCTACCACCCAGCGATGATATGCTTCATAGTACCAAAATTCTCTTTTTAGTTAATGCAATTAATTCAAATTAATACCTGGATATTGATTTTTTGTTACTTGCATTTTTTTAAAAAAAAACACCTAGACATTGGTAGTCATGACTTTTGGTATTATTTTCTCTTTAAGTAGTCTACTGTGGCCTTCTTTGACACACACATCTTCAGCACCATTTTGGATTTCTGTAGTGTGTTCTATCTCCTTACTGACAGATATTCAGGTTATGTCCACTTTAATCCTGCTTTTGGAGAAGGAAATGGCAACACACTCCAGTACTCTTGCCTAGAGAATCCTGTGGACAGAGGAGCCTGGTGGGCTGCTGTCCATGGGGTCTCACAGAGTCAGACATGACTGAAGTGACTTAGCATGCATGCGTGCATTGGAGAAGGAAATGGCAACCCACTCCAGTGTTCTTGCCTGGAGAATCCCAGGGACAGAGGAGCCTGAGGGGCTACTGTCTATGGGGTCGCTCAGAGTCAGACACGACAGGGGTGACTTAGCGGCGGCGGCGGCAGCGCACTGCTTTTAGATGGTGCTGTGATAAACATCCTTGTATGTGCACCCCTATACATGTATCTGGACGCTTTTCCTAAATATAGATTTTTAGAAGTAGAATTACAGGGTCCACGAGAACACAGATCTGTTTAATCTGTATCAAACAGATGTATTTAACACAATTGAACACACCTTTAATGAAGGAAATTAAAACATAATTAAGAGAATTAAAGGCATGTTTCACTGTATTAATGCACACTGTCCTTAGAATTTAACACCAAGTGGTGTCAGCGTTGGCCTCGTCTCACTTCAGTTTAAATACTTCCCACCAATCATATGGTCCCCTCCTCCCCATCCACACACCCCTCTTGAACCCCCCATTCTTGCAAAGCCTGAGCTACTGGCTAATCTCTTTAATCAGTAAGAGACTTGCTCTGCACAGCATTTAGTGGCCCATTTTCATGCACATTGGGGTGATGGGTGAAGCCACAGGAATGGCGATGTAACAGACAGCGGAGGCAGGGAACTGTTACGAAGCAGCCCCCAAGAGCTAACCCTCAAAGCAGCCATCTCCACCCAGGTGAGGTGTTCTCAGTTAGAGTCAGTTCATCAGTGTGCAATATTCTTGACCTTTTATCAGCATAATCTCTTCACTGAAATGGCCACCAGAAGTTTCACTTTGGGGAGCTCTTCCCACTTGCCCCAGTACACCTTCTTTTGCCATCATGAGAAAGGAAATGTCTCCGCCACCACGAGAACAGAGCTGGACCGAATTCTGCCCACTGCTGGGCCAAGTCACAGGTCCTTTGGCCTCTGTCTTCCTTTCTACTGTGCGTTTCAACTCAGGACGGCGACCCCCAAGTTGCTAAGTCCACTGAACTCGAACTCTATCACATTGTCAGCCACAAACATCACGACCTGCCCCATCCGTGGCAGGCTGCAGAAGGCAGGGAGAGTTTACAGTGGGAGCCTGGGATCTTATCTCATGCCCTTACCGCTCACCGAAGAAAAAAAGACTTGTTACTTTTAAATGCTGAGTCAAATTCTTACAAATTTCACAAGAGAACAAAAGAAAAAGATAACCGAGTCTTAAAACTTAACCCCAAAAAAATATATGAATATATATATAATATAACTTTTAAAAACCTAACCAAAATGACTTTTTCTTTCCCTGAGTTTGATGTGAGAAGGATTACCTTCCCAATGTCAAATTTTATTTTCTATTATCCCCTTACCTGTATTGGGTAGTCAATAAACGTTTATTACAGGGGACTAAATTTAATATACTTAGGTCAATATATTTCATGCATTCCTAGTGGTTGTTTATAGTTGGAAAACAATATTAACGACAACCATTTCAGTGTAGAGATAATACCAGAGAGAGCAATCTTGAGACACCCAAGGTGAGTTATTAAATTCTAATTTTATCAAAACCAATATCACAAATTTGTAATAACTCATCCAACTCTTAGAAGGGAAAGGTGATTTGGGAGCAAAAGTGGATCAAGAAAATTGATGCTCAAAGACAGGGGTAAAAAGATACGTATGTGAAATTCCGGCTCCCTACAGTGAACAGTCAAAAGCTCTGCTACCAGAAAATAATACTTTGAATTGAGAAGCATTCAAATCACAGTAAATTTCTAACCCAATTAAATTTCTCCTCCCAGGTAGCCTATGTACCAGAGCAGTGTGACAGCTGTTAATACTGTCATTTAATAAACATTTCTCTAATGGAAAAAGATAAAATAATAAAGCTATATTCCAACATGTAAACAAAGATTTCTTCTCAGAATGTTAGCTTTGTTTGTAGTTGCTAGGTTCCCCCCCCCCCAAACTGGTCTACCTCTTAGGAATTAAAATATTACCGGTAAATACTGGCAAACGTACCAGTAAATATGTCAGTAAATAGTGGCACAAAGAAATGAGACACGCTCTTCGTAACTTGTATCTCCCTATCTTCTTCACGACACACCGGAAGGATAGGGAAGCGGAACGATCAGTTCAAATGCCTGCAAGTATCTTTGAAATCAAGAATTATATTCTAGAAGCCCGGTTTTCCACTGCGAAGCTCTTTGCCACTCTCTTCTTTTTCAGCTTCCTACTAAGCCCTTACACATGGCTCCTTGGTTCTTACTAGCTCCTCGGGTGACTTCCCCTTGAGAGTAAACAGACTTGATCAGACAGAACTCAGTAAAGCACGGTCTCTCCACGTTACACACTTTGCCTTTAAGAAAAGCATTTCAGACACAGATTTTTCTCAGAAGTGGGAAATATTCTATTATTTCTAGTAAAACAACTTTAGTTTAAATATCATCACAGAAATCTTTTGAAAGACGACGATCTTCAAAAACCATTTAGAAACCACTACTAGAGTGCATGGCACCGTGAGCACCTGGTCGGGCCCACCCAGAACTGTCCTGATTTGAAGACAGAAAGCCCCAAGTTCCCTCAGGTCCAAACAATCGGGACAGTCAGTCACCCTACTATAAGCCATCTGTTGAATGAAAAGATCAGAAAAGTCAGACAGCTCCATTTAATGAAATTTAAAAGTCTTTTTTTGTATTAAATAAAATAGCCAGTGGGAATGAGGCAGGGAGCCCCACCTGCGCTCTGACCAGCTCGAGGGGTGGGATGGAGTGGGAGGTGGGAGGGCGGCTCAAGAGGGCGGGGACATTTGTCCGCCTGGGGCTGACTCTGCTGATGTATGGCCTAAAGCGACACGACATGGCAAAGCAAGGATCCTCCAATTAAAAATGTTTTTTAAACGCCTTTTTTCAGTGTCCTGCTGTATATAAAGCAGGGGGCTGAATCAGGGTTTGGTCAGGGTCCAGACAGGAGACAGATGGCACAGTCAAACGGGGTAATTTGAGAAGTCTCTTAAAAAAAAAAAAAATTACCCACAGAGCTGTGGGCGGAGTCAGGGGAATCTACGGGATGCGGGATGCGTCTAGTATCCGGGCTGAGACACTGGCACCTGGAGGGGAGGGGCGGGGACGGTCTGCAGACCCTGGAGAGCCCTGGGGCCCCTCCCCCTGCAGGCAGGGGCTCCACACCCCCCTGCGCCCAGCCTGAGCAGGCTTGGCCGGCAGTGCCAGGGCCTCCCATTGGCGGGTCCCCCTGGACGGCAGAGGAAGGGGTCCTGTGGACCGCCGTCCTCCACCCTCAGCATCCTGGCCACTGAGCAGAGTGGGCAGTAAGTCTGGAGGGGCCCACAGAGACGTAATTTTGAAAATGGGAGAAAGTCGAGAGCGCCCTTTTGTTGTTGCTCAGTTGCTAAGTCGTGTTTGACTCTCTTCGACCCCGCGGACGGCAGCACATCGGGCTTCCCGGTCGTCCACTATCTCCCGGAGTCTGCTCACGCTCGTGTCCACTGAGTCGGTGACCATCACCCAGTAGCCATCCACAAAGACGTGGGATGGGCTGGGGCAAATATGGCAGCCTGACACACCCTCGAGCAGGGGACTGCGGTGGAATCCTCCGTGTTTACAGAGAGGAAACCTGAGGGCTCCTCTCACGCTCAGCAGGAAGACCCTCTGCCCATACGTAGGGGGCTCCCCGAGGGCAGCCTTCTGCAGCCCAGCTGCTGTGCGGAGCGTGAATTGAGGCAGAGCAATGGTGGCAGAAACCAACTCACCCCTCTTCAGGCCATCTAACCAAGTACTCTCTGCTTTTTCCAAGCCCAGTTTTGTTTTGGGCTCTATCCATCCTTATCCTTCAGCACTGCCAAAATAAATTAAGATTTTTCAAGTACCTCCTTTTGATACTGCGTTTAATGGAAGCTCTGACTGGTCACGGATTCTCCTTCTTGAATTTTCACTGACAAACTGCTTCCAGCTGCCCTCTCGGGTGGGAGGCCACCACAATAAAATCCAGTGTTAGCTGGGGATTTCAGCTGCCACCTGGGGGCTAGAGGTTCTCAATGGACGCTATTTAGCAAGGCCGGTGGTGAAACGGTGACAAATGGTATGTTGGCTTTTTTTTTTTCTCGAGTCTGTGGTTTAGGACTGGTTGGTTTCAATCTTGCTGGCTCTTTTTTTTTTTTTTTTTTTCTGTTACCAATCTTTTCCACATTTAAAATCCGTCACTGCCTCTCCTACGGGGATATGGCAGCAAGCTTGGTTGCTGTCGACAGAAGCCATTTGTTGGTGAGAAGGTTCATGTGTTTAGACTCCTGGCAAGTACTGAGTTTTAGAGTTAATCCATGCTACGGAATTTATGTTTACTTTCTTAAGTTATTTTCTTTTTCAACCCACAAAATAATTTTCCTTCAAATTGTTATCACTCCACTGACATGAAATGACCTAGACGGCTGCTTCTTTTATCTCTGCTCACAGCCGGTCAAATTAGGCTCGTTGGCCTCTGATTGGCATAGACAGACCTGCATCTGAGGCCCTGTTACTCTCCAAACGTCCCTGCCGGCCTCCCTGGCTGGTGGGCCTTCGCTTCGGGCTCTGCCCCCTAGCAGTCACCCTCCTCCCCACTCAGAGCCAATTCTTTTTTTCCTTTTTTTTCACACTTAAGCAATTCTTCCTTAATACTATAATTTAATATGTCAACCATGATGAACATCCTCCAAGCTGTCCGCGTATGCCACTTAGTGTTTCTCGTTACTGTTATTTTTTTTATCGGAGCGGAGCTGACTTAGGACGTGTTAGTTCAGGTGCTCGGCGCAGTGATTCAATTACGCACACTTCCTGGCCTTCCGCCTTGGCCGGAGCTCTGGGGGCTCCCTGGCACAGCCTTCCGCCTGCATCCTTCCTGGTTCTAGAATACTTCTAACCTGCGCTGATCACTGGCTGAGCTACAAAAGGGGAAAAGGAGGGGAGCTGGGCAGAGAGGCCACTGAACTGACCTGTCCGAAGGTCGTGAGAAAGGATGGTCTCCGCCCCACGGCTGATGGGAGGCCCCGGGCTCCCGCTTACTAAAGGGGAAGGAGGTCAGCGCCACTGGAGTTGCGGCGAGGCTGGCAGAAGGCGTCTGATGCCGGGGCAGCTTTCTGCTTCTAGCAGCAGGAGAGCTGAGGCTATCTCTCCTTCAAAGAGGCGTCCTGGGCTCAGGGCCCCTTCTGTGCAGGTCATATCCTGTCCACCCCAGCCCAGCAAGGGCAGGTGCCATTTGAAGTGGAGAAACGATTTTTCTACATTCTGAGCCACTAGGGGTATAATTAACAGGCAACTTAAGCTGTTTGCACCACGTCTGTGTCTCCAGACCATATATCCTCTTGCCCATCTAAAACCCAGACAACAGCAATCACATTACATTATATACACGTATCAAATCAACACGTGCGTGCACGCTCAGTCGCATCCAGCTTTCTGTGACTGTGGACCTTAGCTACCAGGCTCCTCCGTCCAAGGGGTTTTCCGGCCGAGGATAATGGCATAGGTTTCCGTTTCCTCCTCCAGGGGATCTCTCCCACCCAGGGATGGAACCCGCGTCTCTTGCATTTGTAGGGGAACTCTTCGCCACTGAGCCACCTGGGAAGCCCGTGATACACCTTAAACTTACACAGTGTTGTAAGTCACGTAGGTTTCAATTTAAAAATAAAGATAAAGCCCAGACAGAGTAGTAGGGTTGCCCCTAGGTTGTTCACTCTTCCAGAGGAGGGAATAGTTGCCACCCTGAGACAGGGATCTGACAAAAGTGCTCTCTTACGTCTGTGTGTGGAAGGCTCGGTCCTTACATAAAATGAGTGACCGCACCACTTTTAGCCTATAAGGGTCACAGGCTAGAGACGGTGATGTAGGCGACCAGAAACATCCAAAGATCCCAAAGCTGCTTCTCTGTTCCAAAGGCATCAGGTGACTGTCTTCCAGCAAGTGTATTTTTCTGACGATGTTTGATTGAGTCATTTTAGAGTAAGACCCGGGAGTCTGGAAAATGGTCAAGGTGACTTCTGGGTGGCACAGTGAACCCAACCTGAGATGATTAAAAGTGTCTGATCACGGAATCAGACACACAAACCTATTTTTGTGTTTTTCTGAGGCTCTGTGACCAGATAACGTAACGTGTATGCTCCCAAGTGACAGGAGGGAGTGCCTGGGGAGACAGCGTGGTGGTTTCAGTAGTGGCACCCAATGTCTTCCTGCTCAGCAAGTCAGTTTTGAGGTTTTGTTCGTAAACTGAGCGGATGGAACACACGGGCTGAGAGTGATGAGTCAGGGACACAGATAGCATTGGTTCCCTACAAACCGGCGAATCAGCCATCACACATCTACACCAGGTCTGTCCTGAGAGGGAGGGACAAAAAGGCACAGGTTTTCCGACCTCAAGGTTCGTAGTGTCTCGAGGACCTTGACGGATGGGGATGGAGAGGAGCAGGGAGTGAGCAGCCACGTCGGGAACAAACCCTGCAAAACCCAGTGGATGCCTGCACACGCCTCCTTTCCTCGTCCGCTCTGCAGGCCTGCCCCCAGCCCCCACCAGCTCTGACGGCCCGCATGGTCTCTGAAAGGACCCTGGAGCTGGGCTCCTTCCTGCCACTGCAGTTAAGCCCCTCACTCCCTGCCCCATCCTGGCCGCCTGCCTCCTTGCACAGTCTGGGTCACTGCCCTTCCTGCTTTTCAGGTTCTGTTTGTCAAATATGCTGGAAGGACATTTCCAGAAAATGTGCTGTGAATGTTTGGAATGGTGCAGTTACCCAGGACAGAGGCGTTTTCCCCTTCACTGTGTGTTCAGAGTGTGGGCGTGGGCCAAGCATTACTTTGGTTGTCTGACCAGGGCGTTTAGGTGTGAACGCAGCAGCGGTGTGTCTGGAATGCCACACTTCCGGTTACACAATCTGGACGGTGGTTGTCTTCTCCAAAACCACCTCACACTTTTGGCTTCAGCAAACCCTGTAGTTACCTAAAGCCCCCAGGTCTCTCTACATGACGTGTTGCTAAATCACGAATCTCCCATCCTGTCTTCTTTATTATGAATAGTTAAGGCACAAATTCTTTCCACAGTAGTAAAGGGTGCCAGTGCATTAGACTCGTCTAACCGGCAGCATGCCTAAAGGGGATCACTATGACCTAATTCAGATGGTGAGAATTCCAGGGAGCAGGTCAGGCCTACATCTAAAGCGTGTGCTTGGTGAACAAATGGGATTTTGAGATTTCTTCTTTGCTCGTTGGTTGGTTCACTGAAGTACACTTGATTTAATAATATTGTGTTAGTTTCATGTGTACGGCAAAGTGATTCAGCTATTTATTTTTGCTCAGATTCTTTTTCCTTTTAGGCCTTTATATAAGATACTGGATATAGTTCCCTGTGCTATACGGCAAATCCTTGTTGCTTCCCTACTTTATATATAGTAGCGTGTATCTGCTAATCCCATACTACTCCTAATTTATTCTTCACCCCACCTGCCTCTCCGCTTTGGTAACCATAAGTTTGTTTTTTATGCCTGTGAACCTGTTTCTGTTTTTTATGTATATAGATTCGTGTCTATTTTTTATATTCCATTTATATACAAGTGATAGAGTATTTGTCTTTGTGTTACTTCACTTGGTATCTGGTCTCTAGGTTCATCCATGTTGCCTTTTTGATGGCCGAGTAGCACTCCACTGCACACACACCCCACATTTTCTCAAGCTGGTCATCTGTTGTTGGACGCTTCAGTTCAGTTCAGTTCAGTCGCTCAGTCGTGTCCGACTCTTTGCGACCCCATGAATCGCAGCACGCCAGGCCTCCCTGTCCATCACCAACTTCTGGAGCTCACTCAGACTCACGCCCATTGAGTCAGTGGTGCCATCCAGCCATCTCATCCTTGGTCATCCCCTTCTCCTCCTGCCCCCAATCCCTCCCAGCATCAGAGTCTTTTCCAATGAGTCAACTCTTCGCATGAGGTGGCCAAAGTACTGGAGCTTCAGCTTTAGCATCATTCCTTCCAAAGAAACCCCAGGGCCGATCTCCTTCAGAATGGACTGGTTGGATCTCCTTGCAGTCCAAGGGACTCTCAAGAGTCTTCTCCAACACCACAGTTCAAAAGCAGTTCAATTCTTCGGCCTCAGCCTTCTTCACAATCCAACTCTCACATCCATACATGACCATTGGAAAAACCATAGCCTTGATTAGACGGACCTTAGTCGGCAAAGTAATGTCTCTGCTTTTGAGTATGCTATCTGGGTTGGTCATAACTTTCCTTCCAAGGAGTAAGAGTCTTTTAATTTCATGGCTGCAATCACCATCTGCAGTGATTTTGGAGCCCCCCAAAATAAAATCTGACACTGTTTCCACTGTTTCCCCATCTATTTCCCATGAAGTGATGGGANCAAAGTAATATCTCTGCTTTTGAATATGCTCTCTAGTACCATGACCTAATCAGATACACATACAGATGGATGGCCAAGTGCTTCAGTGCATCTTAGGCTAACCCTATAGAGGACCACTTCATGGAGCTTCTAGAGCAGGGCTCTCAGCCAGAAATAAAATGCAAGCCACTGATCTAATTTTAGGGAGCTCAAATCTGGTGATTTGTGACAACCTAGAGAGGTGGGATGGAGGTTCCAAAGGGAGAGAAAATACATATACCTATGGCCGATTCCTGTCGATGTATGACAGAAACCAATGCAATATTGTAAAGCAATTATCTTCCAATTAAAAATAAATACGCTGTTTTAAAAAACTATCTAGTAGCCAGATTGGAAAAGAAGAAGCTGCAGTTAATTTTAAAAATATCATTTAACCCTAAACGTTTCAATTATTTTAATATATAGTCAAAAAGACTCTAAGGAGATACCTTTTCTCCCCACTTTGTTTTATTCACGCTCCGTCTTGGACGTTCAGTGTGCATTTTACGCTGCCGGCTCAGACCAGCGTCATTTCCAGCGCTCCGTCATCAGAGGTGCTGGCGGCTGCCACGGACCGTGCCACGCTCACCGCTGCTCTCAGCCCAGTCGAGCTTCCTCAGCTCTCAACACCCTTGTGGGTGTGAAGGGCAGAACTGGTCTCTGAGTCACAAGCAGTTTCCTGGCTGGTGTCCCTCATTTCGCCCATTAAAACCCATCCATTTTCCAGGTTGGCAATGTTTAGGAACCTTGTGTCTCTCATCATCCCTTCCTTTAAATAGTGTCTCTACTGGCTTTTAATGACTGGTTCCTCAACTAAAGAAGAGCTGAAAAACCTTTATTGAAGTGGAGATTTTACGACTATTCTCTAAAGATGGCTTTAGCTGTCTAAAGTGTAGGGGGAAATGGATAACGTGAAGTGTAATGCTATTTCATGCTACACAAAACAGAATAGAGGAGTGTTTACTTAGCTATCCGTAGGTTCCAAACACCAAGGGCAATTTTTCAAGTTCATCTTCCCCTCTGTGCTACTGCCGTAATACTTTGTAAGTCAGAGGTGAATAGTCCAGTTTGGGTATTCCTGACACACTCTGAGCTTTTAAAGCAGCCCTCATATCGATCATCTCAGCCACATGTTCTAAATTCAACCATCTATCAAATGCAATAAAATGCCCCTGGTCTGAGCACTGCACACATTATGAGATTTCAGATCAGTCAATTAAGGAAGGGCTGATTCTCAAGGTTCCAATCTTCATGAAGGGTCTCTAACTCTTAAGTAATTATCGTGGCTCCTCCACGGGAGGATTATCGGATAGAAGCATTTGATAAATTGCAGTGAGTCAGGAGGGATCTTTCACATCTGGACACTGGGTCCTAAGCCAATGCTTACATTAGCTAATTAACCCTGAGGATGGGGGATGTTACCTTTTCTTCCAGTTAGCACCCAGATGAATGGTTGCCATAGCTCAGTAATTATACAAGTGATTTTGTTTGAAATTATACTTACTTCATTTAGGGATATGAAAACAACATTATGATTTTTCACAGGGTAAAATATTATGAGCTGTTTGAAACTGTATAAGTATCTTTAACTGGTGATAATTTGTTTTTTAAATAAGCAAACAAAATAGAGAAGAAGAGGATGTACTTGTATTTTTTTGAGTAATATTTTCAGCTGGCATTTATTCCATCAGTGTTTGAGCGGGGTAGATGGAGAGAATTTCTTTTAATGCTAATGCACATTAATCTGTGGAATTAATATTTTTAATTGCTCTCTGAGTTGACAAGACACATAAGAAAAGTAAAGTGGTTTCGACAGTTGTAACTGTGGTTGCATGGACACCAGTTACAGCCTCAGAGGGTCACATAATAAAGCTATTATTATCTCAGGACTCCAAGTCAGGTTAGCCCAGCAGTATCCTTAACTTATTAACTTGTCACTTACTGAGAACTTTACAGTGTAATCTTCCCTACTCATATTTTCTCTGCATACAGAAATGACCTTTTAAATAGTAGTGAAAAGACCATTTATACTTGCAAGATGACTTCATTCTACCAGACTAAGGGTCCAGAGCCAATCTGAAGACTGTATTTTAATACTGATTATTATGTCAGGTAGCTATGAGCCCATAGATTTAAAGAAACATACACTTTAAAGGAAAAGAAAACGATTTCTTTGTCATAGATATATGTAAAAAAAAAAAAAAAAAAAA
>SJYA01002733.1:27310-41564 GCA_006410615.1 Neotragus moschatus
ATTTTGGAGCCCCCCAAAATAAAATCTGACACTGTTTCCACTGTTTCCCCATCTATTTCCCATGAAGTGATGGGACCGGATGCCATGATCTTCATTTTCTGAATGTTGAGCTTTAAGCCAACTTTTTCACTCTCCTCTTTCACTTTCATCAAGAGGCTCTTTAGTTCCTCTTCACTTTCTGCCATAAGGGTGGTGTCATCTGCATATCTGAGGTTATTGATATTTCTCTCAGCAATCTTGATTCCAGCTTGTGTTTCTTCCAGTCCAGCATTTTTCATGATATACTCTGCATAGAAGTTAAATAAGCAGGGTGACAATATACAGCCTTGATGTACTTCTTTTCCTATTTGGAACCAGTCTGTTGTTCCATGTCCCGTTCTTACTGTTGCTTCCTGACCTGGATACAGATTTCTCAAGAGGCAGATCAGGTGGTCTGGTATTCCCATCTCTCTCAGAATTTTCCACAGTTTATTGTGATCCACACAGTCAAAGGCTTTGGCATAGTCAATAAACCAGAAATAGATGTTTTTTTTCTGGAACTCTCTTGCTTTTTCCATGATCCAGCAAATGTTGGCAATTTGATCTCTGGTTCCTCTGCCTTTTCTAAAACCAGCTTGAACATCTGGAAATTCACGGTTCACGTATTGCTGAAGCCTGGCTTGAAGAATTTTGAGCATTACTTTACTAGCATGGGAGATGAGTGCAATTGTGCGGTCGTTTGAGCATTCTTTGGCATTGCCTGCCTTTGGGATTGGAATGAAAACTGAGCTTTTCCAGTCCTGTGGCCACTGCTGAGTTTTCCAAATTTGCTGGCATATTGAGTGCAGCACTTTCACAGCATCATCTTTCAGGATTTGGAATAGCTCAACTGGAACTCCATCACCTCCACTAGCTTTGTTCCTAGTGATGCTTTCTAAGGCCCACTTGACCTCACATTCCAGGATGTCTGGCTCAAGGTGAGTGATCACACCATCGTGATTATTTGGGTCGTGAAGATCTTTTTTGATGGATGCTAGGTTATCTCTGTGTCTTGGCTACTGTAAACACTGCTGCTATGTACATTAGTAGAGTTAGTCATTCGGTCATGTCTGACTGTGACCCCGTGGACTGTAGCCTGCCAGGTTCTTCGGTCCATGAATGAAATTCTCCAGGCAAGAACGCTGGAGTGAGTTGCCATTTCCTTCTCCAGGGAACGTTCGTTTGCTTGTATCTTTCTGAATTAGGGTTTTCCAGATGCATGCCCAGGAGTGGGTTTGCTAGATCATATGGTAGCTCTATTTTTAGCTTTTTAAAGGTCCTACACACTGTTGTCCGTAACAGCTGCACCAATTTGCATTCCCACCAGCAGTGTAGGGGCTGCCAGAAGAACAGCCTGGACTACAGCCCCTTCTGCCCACCGTCCTCCCATCCCAGATTCACAAGACGTTTCTTGGAATATTACCTCCTGCAAAGGTTAACATGTAAGGAATTCAGTGCTGTGATGAGCTGTGAAGGGGACGGAGGAAGATGCTCGTGGTCATTTCCGTGGGGTCTCGGACACAAGGGGACTGTTTCGTTTTATGTCCTCTAGTATGCGTGAGGTACTACGTGATAAAAACTCTAAACATAATTTTTAAAGGAACATGTGAGGTTGGTTTAAAGTGGGGAGAAAATGCTCATTACCCTTTTGAGTTTTGAGTAAAAATAAAAGGTAACGGAGAAAAATGAGGACAGAGAAAGCATGAAATAAGCAAACGGCAGGGGGAAAGACGGAAGACCGAGAAGGAAGATGGAAGGTGAAAGTGATGGGAAGATGCAGGCTGGAGCGGGACTGGGGGTTGGCAGCTGGGGAGCACGGGTGGAACAGAAGACGGGGCAGGGAAGGCGTGGAGGACCCTTAACCCTCAGGTGCGGAGATGGGGCCTCACGAGCGGCCTCACACCACCCAAACCTCGGCAGGTCTTCCTGGCCCCCGGCCAGCGGCCTCGGCCCTCTAAGAGAGCCACCCTCCTCCGTGGTCCAGACCGGGGCCCGTAGCCAGGGGGTCCTGCCAGGCCTGCCTCGCAGCCCTGAAAGCCACAACCCAGCCTGGGACTCGAGCCCACCATCCTTATTAGAAGACGCTTTTATTACTTATGTGTTCACGGCTGTGCTGGGTCTTCCTTGCCGCGCAGTCTTCCCTCCAGTTGCAGCAAGCGGGGGCTGCTCTTTGCTGCGGTGCTCAGCCTCCTCCTCGTGGTGGCTCCTCTTGCTGCCAAGCAGAGGCTCGAGGGCACATGGGCTCCGGCAGCCGTGGCAGGGTCGTTCTGGCTCCCGGGCCCCAGAGCACAGGCTCAGGAGCTGTGGTGCACGGGCTTGGATGCTCTGCAGCACGTGGGATCTTCCCGAATCAGCGATCAAACCCGTGTCTCCTGCATCGGCAGGCAGATTCTTTGCCACTGAGCCACAAGGGAAGCCCAGACTCGCTGTCTTCCAACCACCCCCACCTCCGTCTTTTAATTGATATCACACACCTGATCTCAGGATGTAATGAAACTCGGGTTCCTGATATCTCATTGCAGGATGAATTCAGTGAGAGATAGTGACAGGCAACAGGTGGATTTATTCAGAGAGAAACACTCCACAGAGTGTGGGCCATCTCAGAAGGCGAGAGGCCCTGAAATATGGGGCGGGGGGGACGGGGGTAGTTTTCATGGACTGCGTCATTTCTGAAGCTAATGAGTAGGAGAATGATTCCAGCTCTTTGGGGGAAGGGGCAGGGATTTCCAGGGCTCGGGTCATTGCCCACTGCTTGGCCTTTTATGGTTGGCCTTGGCACCTGTGGGCGGGTCATGTAGCCCGTGTACTACAGCGAGTGTATCCTGAGGCCCAGAAGGCACTGGAAGTTGAGTCTTCTGGAGTCTGGGACGCAATCAGTTCCAACCAGTCATTGTCATACCAACAGCAATGGTGTCGTTCTTTAAAAGGTGTTGCCCTGCCCCTCCCCTCCTAGCCCAGCTCTGGTACAGATTCTGCATGGACAATGGGTGTCCCCATGTGACTGGTTTGTCCGTCCTTCCCTCCCCCAGGGCCTCAGCAGCAGCCTGGAGGACTGCAGCCCACCAGAGCCTGACAAGCCTGGGAAGGAAGAGCGACAGCCCCCCGGGGAAGCCCGCAAGGTAGGTGTGCAGGGCCTGCGTGGGCCTGCCTCGGTCACTCGGGGACATCTGACTTCAGGGAGAAGGCACGCTACCCTCTACCCACCCCCACGTCCACAGTATGGCAAAATCCCACTGGTGTTAAAAAGTGACATTTTCAAAAAGTGAAACTGTAAAAATACACTTGACTCAGAGAGGTAAAAAAATATAAGTTCTGTTTAAAGGGAAAAAAAAAAAGGAAGAAAGGAATTCACAAGTACAGAAGTACAGAAGACCAGTACAGATGGGCGGTCTACATGGGCGGGGAGTATGCGAAATGATGGGTTTTTTTCAACCGCTGTCTTTAAATCTTCCTTCCTTGTCTTGTCTTGACCCCTCGGGCTGAGTACACAGCACCTTAGTCTCTGGTTGTAAAAAAGTAGCCTCCTCTGGTCCTCAAGATTCTACTTCAGATTTTTAAAAGTCAGGCCAGCCTAAGCTGAAGACGGACTTCATATCCATTCAAGGAGTTTCCCCTGCGTCCATCTCAGGGGGACCTGTGGCCCGAGGGTCCTCTGGGAGGAGATCGAGGCCACCTTGGCCTGGTGGTCCTCTCCCCCTCCCTTGCTGCTTCTCACCCCGCAGGGCTTTGTGGAAGAAGGAAGCAAAAAAGCAAAAAACAAGACAATATATTAAAAAGCAGAGACATTACTTTGCCGACAAAGGTCCATTTAGTCAAGGCTATGGTTTTTCCAGTGGTCATGGATGGACATGAGAGTTGAGCACCGAAGAATTGATGCTTTTGAACTGTGGTGTTTGAGAAGACTCTTGAGAGTCCCTTGGACTGCAAGGAGATCCAACCAGTCCATCCTAAAGGGGATCAGTCCTGGGTGTTCATTGGAAGGACTGATGCTGAAGCTGAAACTCCAGTACTCTGGCCACCTGATGTGAAGAGCTGACTCATTAGAAAAGCCCCTGATGCTGAGAAAGATTGAAGGCAGGAGGAGAAGGGGATGGCAGAGGT
This sequence comes from Neotragus moschatus, assembly GCA_006410615.1. Lineage (NCBI taxonomy): Eukaryota > Metazoa > Chordata > Mammalia > Artiodactyla > Bovidae > Neotragus > Neotragus moschatus. The sequence goes on from SJYA01002733.1 coordinate 31,430, forward strand.
TGAGATGGTTGGATGGCATCACCAACTTGATGGACACCAGTCTGAGTAAACCCTGGGAGTTGGTGACGGACAGGGAGGCCTGGCATGTTGCAGTACCAGGGGTCACAAAGAGTCAGACATGACTGAGTGACTAAACTGAGCTGATTTTCGCCACGCATGTTCATGGACACTGTGAATTCTACCCACAAATCCCCGAGGACTCTGAATCAAGAACCCCATCCTGGAAGATTCTTTGTTCCGGGGAACCCTCCCCGATAGCCTTCCTGCCTCTCCTTGTAGATCAGCAAGGACAGGTGGGGGTGGTGGGGGGGCACGGCTGCATGACGGGTGTGGTGGCCTCTTAGTGAAGCCTGCGGCTCCCTGCAGACTGGAGAAAAATTTGAAACCAATAGTCCTCAGCTTTGAAACGTGCAACTCTGAGACGTCAGAAAAAGTGCCCTGAATGACCTGCTGCTGTGAATTCATTTTCTCTCCTATCTTCATGAAAATACACTGGAAACTGTTAACATTGATTGGCTCTGAGGAGTGGAGATGGGAGGCTAGAAAGAGGGGAAAGGAATTACTATTCTTGCTAAATTCTTTTGTACTGTCTGAAAAATAATAATGATGGAAACAAATTTTAAAGGACACCTGAAAAGTTTTTCTGAAGGAAACTAGATGTGATTTTAACTGATCCAAGGCTAGTGAGGGTGGCTTTCTAAGCATAAACTTTATAAAAGAAATGATGGGGAAGGTAGGCTTGATTACACAAAAGTGTACGTCAAACATAGTGATATCACAGACAAAGCTAAAAGAAGAAAGTTACAAACACGAAGAAATATTTGCAATAAAAATTACCGTAAAGGAGCTAATAGTCTTGCAGCAACTTTATAAATCAATGGGAAAAAGAATAACACACTTCATAGAGCTGTTTTGGAGTTTTCAGTACTCCTCTTCCTGGTTTTTGTTCTTGACTCACCATCTCCAGAGAACAACTGGGCAGCAAAAGGGAGAAGGAAAATCCTAAACGTTCGGATGAAATGCCAGGAATCTGTGATGGCTGAGGCCACGTCACTTCACTGTTATTCTCCGTCCAGGTGAGGTTAGGTTACTGACCGCTGCTGCTTCAGGCCAATAAGGCTTGGAGGATCCTGTACCGAAGTGGACCAGAACTTCCAGAACTTCCTCCCACCCTGGAAGAAAAGTGAGTTAACCTCAGAGTCTCCATTCAAGCATATCCTTAGAGATAAGTGATACCCTCACAAAGGATGCAGGAAATTTTCTTGAAAAATAAAGTATTATATTCATTTGCACATGGCCTTCTGGGCCACGTGGGAAGCAGCATGGACTTTGGAGACCAAAAACAAGTGTTTCACTCTCATAATATTAGAAAAAAAATTAAAAATTCAGTAATACCAAGTGTTGGAGAGGATTGTACGGAAAATATGTTCTCCGTACTGTTCCTCGGGATATTAACTGATCCAGTCACTTTGAGAACAATTTGGCAGCATCCAGTAAAGTTAAAAATGGGCACAGTTTCTGATCCAATAATTCTATTTCTGAAGACCCAATCGCATGTGGGTGAAAAGAGACATACAAAGATGCTTACTGAGGCGTTACTTCACAATAGAAATTAACCAGAACCAGCCCAAATGTCCATCTGTACAAGGATGGGTAAATAAAATCAAAGCCCATTTATACAATAAAGACCACACACGAATCAAACTAAATTAACCAGGTTTGTGTGTTGCAACATGCAGGGATCACAAAAAATACATAATTTTCAGTACAAAAAAAAAAAAGTTGCAGATGGTTTCATACAATATGATACCATTTGCGTAAACATTCTTAAAACTGCAGAGGAACCCTAAGTGTTGTTTACGGATGATCTTTGCAGTAAAAGTATGAAAATCAAGGCCTGGATGTATACCAAAGTTCAGATGGGAGGAAATATAGGAGAATTGGCATTAAATTTTCATATACGTTTTTTGAAGCACACTCATCATTTTTACTGAAATATAGCTGATTTACAATATTTTGTTAGTTTTCGGTATACAACATAGTGATTCAGATATAGATAACTATGCATACAGATAGAAATACATATAGTGTTGGTATTTATTTACTAAGTCATGTCTGACTCTTTGTGACCCCATGGAGTGTAGCCCCCAGGCTCTTCTGTCCATAGGATTTCCCACAGGAGAATACTGGAGTGGGTTGCCATTTCCCTCTCCAGGGGATCTTTCTGACCCAGGGATCAAACCCACATCTGCTTGGCAGGTGGATTCTTGTCCACTAAGCCTCCTGGAAAGCCCCATGGCCTTTATTGATGCTGCGGCTGCTAAGTCGCTTCAGTCATGTCCGACTTTGTGCGACCCCCATAGACGGCAGCCCACCAGGCTCCCCCGTCCCTGGGATTCTCAAGGCAAGAACACCGGAGTGGGTTGCCATTTCCTTCTCCAATGCATGAAAGTGAAAAGTGAAAGTGAAGTCGCTCAGTCGTGTCCTACTCCTAGCAACCCCGTGGAGTGCATCCCACCAGGCTCCTCCATCCATGGGATTTTCCAGGCAAGAGTGCTGGAATGGGATGCCATTGCCTTCTCTGGTGACCTTTATTAGGTGCCTGTAAAACTACGGCTCTGGACACTTTCCATCCAGTAGAGGAAACCAGAATGTATTCCTGTCCTGCCTCCTGATGACACCAGCTAGGAGCTTCTCCTTGCCTAGCACACCAGCTGGCGGCAGGCTCTGTTGTCTTCATGCTAACAACACAAAGTTAGTGTGTTGAACATCATTCTTGGCCAATGGTTCTCAACTAGGGACACTATCCACCCCCAGGGGCACCTGGCAACGTCTGGGGACATTCTGATCGTCAGAACTGGGCTGTCCATTTCAGCTCAGTCGCTCAGTCGTGTCCGACTCTCTGCGATCCCATGAATCGCAGCATGCCAGGCCTCCTTGTCCATCACCAACTCCCGGAGTTCACTCAGACTCACGCCCATCGAGTCAGTGATGCCATCCAGCCATCTCATCCTCAGTCGTCCCCTTCTCCTCCTGCCCCCAATCCCTCCCAGCATCAGAGTCTTTTCCAATGAGTCAACTCTTCGCATGCAGTGGCTAAAGTACTGGAGCTTCAGCTTCAGCATCAGTCCTTCCAAAGAAATCCCAGGGCCGATCTTCAGAATGACTGGTTGGATCTCCTTGCAGTCCAAGGGACTCTCAAGAGTCTTCTCCAACACCACAGTTCAAAAGCATCAATTCTTCGGTGCTCACCCTTCTTTACAGTCCAACTCTCGCATCCATTCATGACTACTGGAAAAACCATAGCCTCGACTAGACATTGTTATCGACGTAGAAGGCTGAGCCAGGGAAGTTGCTGAGCATCCTGCGAGGCACAGGGAAGCCCGCACGGCAGAGACCCATCTGGTAGAAACTCTCACGAGTGCAGAGTCTGAGCAACCCGTGGAAAGCCCATCGAAGGCAAATATCATTGAACTGAATTTAATAGGGTAAATTTGACTATTTTTCCCATTGGTCCTTCTTCTAAATTACCAGACATGAGAAACCACCCGTTCTCGATAACAGTGGGCATTGGGGCTGGATCGGAGAGAGTGGGTGGCAGAGCTGTTCCCACTCAGCCCTGACCCCTGATTCTTCTGTCTCCGCACCAGGCAGGATGCCTGTCTGCCAGACAGGGTGTCCACGCTATAATCACTTTAATTTGGCAAATCACTGTGGAAGCTTTTCTGGTCCTGAAAATGTTATCAGGCTTGCATCTTAATTCAGTCTAACCCTGACTGTTTCCAGAGCTAAAGGAAGAAACACATACTTCTTTCCAACCTCCCAAGCAACAGTTCAGCTCATCAGTGGACCAGACCTCCAATCCACGTCACTAGTCAACTGCCCTTTATTCTTGAAGTTCAATTGGTCAGATCCCACAGAGAGTATCCATCATGATGAGATTCAGCTTCCTGCATTGGAGGCATTCAAAACCCTTCAAATACAGTGGTTTAAATAAGATAGAGCTTTATTTAGCTCTCGGTTCAGTGACATCTAGAGTGGGCAATCCAGGGCTGGTTCCGTAGTGCCGTGCTGCCATCACGCTTCCTGAGCACTCTGCAGCCCACATCCTCACGGTCCAAGACGGCTGCTGAAGTTCCTGCCAGAACACCCAGGTTCAAATCAGCAGCATGGAAGAAAACTCCCTTGCCCACTGTTCCCACAGCCTTTGGCCATGCCCTCTAGAAGATTCTTCCTTGTCCGTTTTCCTCCATGGCTGCCTCTGAGCCGTGGGCACTGAGGACGTGGTCTTCTCTGGAGCTGGTTTCCATGGCCAGCTTTTTGCTTGTGCAGGTGCAGAGACCCAGGGGTCCTTTTGAGAGCTGAACAATCGTAAGCTTTTGCTGGCCACGCTGAGGGCTTCTGTCCAAATATAGTAAACCACCAACCCGTTTGCTTCCAGTGGGTTCCAAGTGTGAATTACCCCAACCTAAAACTGTGTCTAGAAACAGTCTTTAAGCCCGAAGTCACTGGCCGCTCATTTTATTTAGAGCTCTTTAAGCCATGCCCATCCCTTTCCTCTCACTGCGACGCTGGCTCTCCTCGAGACTGTCAGAAGCTAAGAGAGAAAAGCTGGGTGGGATGCAAGCTCCTCCTTCCATCTGATCTTTGGGGCTTGTTCCATTGTCTGGAAGTGAGTCCCAGGGAAGACGCCTGAGAAGGGCCGGGGGCCGCCTTCTCCTCTCCTGACAAGGCTGGATGGGCTTGCGGCCACTGACTGCCGCCTCAGTCTGCGTCAAGTACCGCTGTCAGCCCTCGGTACCCACAGGTGCTGGATCATGGATTCAATCAATCTCGGATAGAAAGTGTGTTTTTATTAGAGTGTAATTGCTTTGTAATGTTCGGTTAGTTGCTGCTGTACAACAAAGTGAATCGGCTGTGTGTATAAATACATGCTGCTGCTGCTGCTGCTAAGTCGCTGCAGTCGTGTCCGACTCTGTGCGACCCCATGGACGGCAGCCCACCAGGCTCCCCCGTCCCTGGGATTCTCCAGGCAAGAACACTGGACTGGGCTGCCATTTCCTTCTCCAATGCGTGAAAGTGAAAAGTGAAAGTGAAGTCGCTCAGTCGTATCCAACTCCTAGCGACCCCATGGACTGCAGCCCACCAGGCTCCTCCATCCGTGGGATTTGCCAGGCAAGAGTACTGGAGTGGGGTGCCATTGCCTTCTCCGATAAATATACATAAATATATATATATGTACACCTCCCTCTTGAGCCTCCCTTCCACCCACCCCCATGCCCCACCCCTCTAGATCATCAGAGCGCTCAGGTGAAAAATTCCAGAAGGTTAAGCGAAACCGTGAGTGTGGCACACTCTGGCAACAATTTGCTTAGGATTTACATGGTGCTGTATTCGTTGCAAGTAATGCAGAGTTGATTTGAAGTTCATAGGAGGGTAGGCACAGGCTACATGCAAATACTAGGCCATTTTATAGAAGAAAACTTGGGCGTCGGCAAATTTTGGTATCTTTAGGGGGTCCTGGAACCCATCCCTGTGAGGAATTGAGGGACAATGTGTTGGATTTTTCACCCCTATAAGACTCCCGGGTGTAAGACTTGGTCAATTCCGAGCATAGGCAGAGACATCACTCAGCAAAGGCATTTCCCCACCCGTCTGTGCCAGTGGGAGGGAGAGCTCCAGCCCACGTTCCTGTCTTGGCTAAAAGTCACAAGCAGCCAACACAAACCACCATTTTATAGGTGGTCCCTCTCCCCCCGGCTGCATGGTTTTTCTTTTTTGGCAGCTTCAGCGGGTGATGGTTGGATCCAATGTTTGCTAAGCATCACAACATCACCAGGGCTGCCCTGGGGGCTCAGACGGTAAAGAATCTGCCAGCAATGCAGGAGACCTGGGTGCAGTCCCTGGGTGGGGAAGATGTCCCTGAGGAAGGAAATGGCAACCCACTCCAGCATTCTCGCCTGGGAAATCCCATGGACAGAGGAGCCTGACGGGCTACAGTCCATGGGGTCGCAAAGAGTCAGACACGACTGAGCGGCTGACAGTTTCACAGCATCACAGGGGCCGCTAGCTTCCTGACTAATGAGCTCTATTTCATGCCTGTTCAAGGCCTGGCCTTCTCTTCAAAGCCAGTGCCACTCGTGGATTTTATTATATCTCCCGACTCCCAGGTGTCACACTTCCTATTGCTTAGGATGAGGTTTAGCTGCATCAGGGGCTTCCCGGGTGGCTCAGCTGGTGAAGAATCCGCCTGCAGTGCGGGAGACCTGGGTTCGATCCCTGGGCTGGGAAGACCCCCTGGAGAAGGAAAAGGCTCCCCGCTCCAGTATTCTGGCCTGGAGAGTTCCAAGGACTGGAGAGCCCACGGGGTCGCAGAGAGAGACGACTGAGCGACCGCCTTCCGCTTTCACTTTAGCTGCATCGAATAGGAAGAGGCGGAGGAACAGAGGTTTCAACACAGAGCCTGGGGTTTCTCTGGAGGGAATGATGCTGAGGCTGAAGCTCCGGTACTCTGGCCACCTCATGCGAAGAGCTGACTCATTGGAAAAGACCCTGATGCCGGGAGGGATTGGGGGCAGGAGGAGAAGGGGACGACCGAGGATGAGATGGCTGGATGGCATCCCCGACTCGATGGGCGTGAGTCTGAGTGAGCTCCGGGAGCTGGTGATGGACAGGGAGGCCTGGCGTGCTGCGCTTCATGGGGTCGCAAGGAGTCGAACACGACTGAGCGACTGAGCTGAACCGAAACATAGAACAAGTTCTGGTAACCGAAGACGCGCCTAGTCAGATGGTGGAACACGCCGTATAGGTGATAAGAAACGTGAGCACGTTTAGCGATCACAACAGGCCTAGCGCTGAGCAGTCACGACTTAGATGAAATGCCCCGTGAGTGAGGGTGACACCAGGGCCTTTCCCAGGCTAGAACGGGATTTGACATGTTGTTTCTCACAAGAAGAGTTGCCCAGAGGTCATGGTTGTATTCATCAAATCCTGACTAGGAAGAATTTTGGAACTAAGTTCTTTACGCACCTTAGTATATACCATTGTCTAGATAAGAAAACTAAGACCTAAAGAGGCCAAATGGTTCACCCAAGGTCACAGCAAAGGGCAGCAGAGACCTGAGCTCGGGGGTCTCGGAGACTAAACTGTTAGTTGCTCACTCTGGTCTCGGACTTCCCTCCTGGTTCAGACGGTAAAGCATCTGCCTACAATGCGGGGGACCTGGGTTCGATCCCTGGGTCAGGAAGCTCCCCTGGAGAAGGAAATGGCAACCCACTCCAGTACTCTTGGCTGGAAAATCCCATGGACAGAGGAGCCTGGTAGGCTACAGTCCATAGGATCGCAAAGGGTCAGACACAACTGAGCAACTTCACATTCACTCTCATCTGATTCTTTGTGACCCCATGGACTGTAGCCCACCAGGCTCCTCTGTCTGGCAAGAAATTCTCCAAGCAAGAATCCTGGAGTCGGTAGCCATTCCTTTTTCAGGGGATCTTCTCAACCCACGGATCAAACCCAGGTCTCCTGCATTGTAGGCAGATTCTTTACCATCTGAGCGCCCAAGAAAGCCCTTTAAGCACTGTGGTGTATTGTTCACAGTGACTGACACCTGTTTTGGTTTATTCCCTCAAAAGAATAACTCCATCGTGCTAAGTATTCAGTCCTAGACAATCATTCATGACCTGCACAGTCTGGTCTTATGAGGAGGAAGGTCACTCAGCTCTAGATTATCAGTCGAAACCTTTAAACCACGTATGACAGCGTTAATGAGCAGAAGCGGGGTGGAGAGGGAGAAGATGCTCGCTTTTAGGAGAATAAGTAGAGAGGCCAAGGACAATGTGAAGAGCTTCCGTCCACTCGTTCCCTGTCCTTCCCGCACTCATTCCTTCCTTCAGCAAGTCGGCCCATCCGCTCTGCATCAGCTACCAGGAGCACCCCCGCACACCCAGGGAGCACCCCCACACACCCAGGGAGCACCCCCGCACACCAAGCCAGCTCTGGGCTCATGGGCCAGGACAGGGGTGCCGGCGAGCTGGGGAGGGTGCTCCCTGAGCGCATGCGGGCAATGTCGACATCCCATCTGGTAGCGAGTGGGGGGAAGCAAAGGCTTCCTTTAGGGTGCTGAGGCCTAGCAGAGACCAAGGGCATAAACACAAGCTAGCCGGGTTCGGGCAGGCAGGGGGGCCACTTGTGCAAAGGCCGAGGAGAGAGAGCAAGTGTGGATTCTGGGTGCTGTTGGTAACGGCTCAGGGCGCGTGGCAGGGGAGTGACAAGGGCCAGCCCAGTCGCTGCACTCAGATCCTGACGGTTCCAGTGACCTGCTCCCCAGTTTGGGGCTTATCCTGAGGGTGACATGACAGGGACTCCTCAGACGTGGGCTGGGGAGCTCGCTGCAGCTCCAGGGCTCCAGGAAGGTGGCTGGAAAGATGATTTTCAGCGCAGAGCCCCGTGAACGGTCTCCCTCGTTAAAGCGGTCTTGAGATGATTTGGCTAGAAGTCAGGTGCCGGCAACAAGAGTGGACAGAACTGGACCGACTGGAATGCCTGCTTAAGGATGGCAGACAAGGGAGACACAGACGCCCGGCCCAGGACCCTGGTTTCCGGATGGAAAACTCAGTGGCAGGGCGGAGGGAGCCGGGGGAAAGAAGCGGGTCTGGGCCGGGTCCTGGGGGTCTTGAGGTCCCTGGAGAGACCTGGCCTGGAGCGGAAGCTCTGCTGTGCTCCGTGTCCAAAGCCGCTGGAGCCAGGGAAAGGCTGAGCGTGTCCGGGAGCGGAGGTGGACCTTCTCCCCCGCGTGGAGTCCCGGCCCTCCTCACCTTGTGCTGCCCCCCAGGGGCCGAGTCCTCCCCCAGGGTGGCCCCTACCCAGGCTGCTCTCTGGGGTCTTACCCACTTCTTGGATGGTTGCCCTGATTCCCATCCAGAATGAAGTCCTTGCTCTCAGGCTTTCCCTCCTACTCAGATGAATGATTTACTGCTAAAAACCCATAGACATTAACGGATTATGACCTAACACACTTCTGAATTTTGATTGGAGAGTCAATAAGATGGAAATCCATCGCAACCTCAGATGTCTCGCCTTTTGCTCCTTCTCTCTCCTTCTCTCCCTTCCTCCCCCCCTTCCTCCCGTCCTCCTGCCTTCACGTTTGGGCAGGTAACCTGTCCTGAGGCACCCTGCCCCTTAAGACCCCACCCTTGCCACTGGAATGCCCATTTCCTCAGCCATGGATTTTCCCCAAAATTGAGGATGGGGTTTCTCGCTTTTGAAAGCGTAGGTCTAATCTGCCTTTCTGTACCCTGATCCTTTTTTTGTCTGAAGAACATGTAACCCATGCTCGGCACGTTTATTTGCGACATGGGAACCTCAGATTGTGGTGATTCTGGTACAGACGAAACAGCATCTGCTCTGCCGCTGCAAAGCCCCAGGCCAGGAACGCGGGCAGGGGGTGGCGGAGGAGAAACCCCCGCGCTTGAGATCCCCGAGACGCACCAGGAGCTCCCACAGCTGTGTGGCATTTCTCACACTGCGTCCTGGCTCATTTGCTTACAAGTCCGTCTTTTCCCCTTTATCTTAAGTTCTAAGAAGAGAAATATACCTTACCCTTCTTTGGGTCCCCTGTCCCTGGGCCTCGACGCAGTGCTGTGTGTAGCAGTGTTTGATCCGTGTCTGATACGCCAATGAATGAATGAGTCTGCAGAGAGAGATGCTGTTCACAGGAGGGTCAGGCAGCTTCCTGATACACCAAGTCCAGGGGCAGCGTTTCCAAGAGGCGGGAGGCTCCTGCTGCTCCATCTGCCCCTGATAAAAAGCGTAAAGAATGTGGCTCAGTAGCACAGGTTTTGTGCCGGATGTCTACTTTGGTGTGTGAGGAGGGATTCTGAGTCCACAGATGTGGAGACTGGTAGCGAGAGCTGAGACGAGAGCAAAACTGGCCTGAAGGCTTAGCGGGGGCAGGAAGCCAAGGAGATGGACAGACAGGTCAGGGAACCAGGAAAGGGGAACTCTGCAGCTGGACAGAGAGCCTGATGGCAAAGAGATGAAAAAAAAGGAATATTGCTAAACTATACCCGGGATAAATCTTGGTAAACTGACGACAGAGTTGAGAAAGATTAAAAAAAGAGAAAGCGTACAAAAG
>SJYA01002733.1:41740-56749 GCA_006410615.1 Neotragus moschatus
AACGCGCCCCCCCCCCCCCGCCCCGCCCCGCTCAAAGCTGCTCGGGGTTTTCTCTATTTGCCACGAACAGGGCCCACCCCCTAGTTGCCAGGCGTAGGCTTCTCAGCAAGGTGCCTTCTCATGGTACGGAGCACCGGCTGTAGGTGGGGGGCCTGGCACCATCTGTAGGTGGGGAGAGGGGGGAGAGGGGCACTGGCTGCAGGCGAGGGGCGCCGGCTGTAGGTGGGAGCAGGAGGGGCACCAGCTGTAGGCTAGGCGCGGGGCAGCGGTAGTTGTGGCCTCACTGCCCCGAGGCATGTGGAATCCTCCCGGACCAGGGATAGAACCTGTGTTCCCTGCATTGCAAGGGAATGTAGACCACTGGGGAAGTCCTTTTCAAAGCCTTTCTAAAATCCTCCACCTAGAAATCTTTAGCAGAAGCAAAGAAAGCATCTTAACTCCTATAACAGAATTGTAAGATTAGAAGGAACCCTAACAGTTTTCAAGCGCCTTTCTTTCACACACGCGGCAACTGAGGCCCAGAGGACGGAGGGACGTCCGTGTTGGCAAAATCCTGGTCTCTGTGCTTCCAGACCTTTGTTCATTTGCAGTAGATATTCACTTACTGTTCCTATTTCTCCAAACAGAACTGCAAAAACATGTTTGTTTTAAAAAATAAGTCAATAAACATCTCTGAAGGAACAAGAAGTCTCGGAGGCTATGTTTCGATTGCTGTTGTATTTCTAGGACCTGGCCCAGTGCCTGGCACGGAGTGGCTCTCAGCGAGGTTTTGTTTGGACAGATGGACAGACAGGAGGACGGAGGGTGGAGGGGTGAGTGGGTGGAGGGGTGGAGGCTGTCTCTTATACACATCTTCTNCTGGGAGGGATTGGGGGCAGGAGGAGAAGGGGACGACAGAGGATGAGATGGCTGTATGGCATCACCGACTCGATGGAGGTGAGTCTGAATGAACTCTGGAAGTTGGTGATGGACAGGGAGGCCTGGCGTGCTGCGATTCATGGGGTCGCAAAGAGTTGGACACAACTTAGCAACTCAACTGAACTGAACTTAACTGAGTGACTTATACTCAGAGAGGTGGCAAACTGATATTGATGTCCACATTTTTGACAGTGTTACAGGACCATGTTACCCCAAATGCTTGGAAACGCTAACCTAGCCCCTGGTCTTTGTTTCAGAATTGAAAATTATTTGAGTCTCAGAAGTTAAATCGCTTGTCCAAGGACACACGACTACTGCACTTCCACCATGAGAATTCAACTCTCTCAGCTCTCACAACATGCCTCATTCTTTAAGTACAAAACTATCTTTCTACTGATGGAAAGAGGAATCTATTTTCCATATAACTTTTGAAGAAAAAGTAAAAATTAAGTCACTCAGTTGTGTCCAACTCTTTGCAACCCCATGGACCATAGCCTACCAGGTTCCTCTGTCCGTAGGATTTTCCAGGCAAGAATATTGTATAAATTTTATTCATTTATAATAAACATATTAAAGTCCTCCCAAATGATGACTTTATTCTATGGAAAAACTTGATTATAGGTCTTTTAAAGATTTTAAAAATAGGTTTCCTACATTTAAACATTTCATATTTTCCATTTATTTTCAAATAAATTTATTTTCATTAAAAATAATATTGTTTGCAAAAATACAGCCTAAAAGCCCTGTAATTCCAGAGAGAATCATATTGCTACTTTAGTATAGTTCCTGCTGGATATTTTTCTGTGTCCACTTTGCACAGCTGAAATTATATTGCATATTTCCTCTTTCTTCATTTTACTTATTTCAATTTTTAAGAAGTAGTACATTCACATAATTTAAAGCTCAGTGATGAGTATTTTCTGACCTCTCCCTCTCTATCATCCAGTAACAAAAATTAATATTTCCAGTTTTTAAAATTTTTGATACGTGCATCCTTGTAGAGATATTTTATGAATTGTGCTCAGGTTCTTTTTCTTAATATTAAGACATATGCATTTCCCAATCTTTTGTAAAAATCTTATTCTTTAGGAGCACATAATACTTCATTATGGACTTCCCTGGTGGCTCAGAGGTCAAAGTGTCTGCCTGGAATGCAGGAGACCAGGGTTCGATCCCTGGGTCGGGAAGATCCCCTGGAGAAGGAAATGGCAGCCCACTCCAGTACTCTTGCCTGGAGAATCCCATGGACGGAGGAGCCTGGTGGGCTACAGTCCACGGCGTCGCAAAGAGTTGGACACGACTGAGCGACTTCACTTCACTTTCAATACTTCGTTATGTAAATATACCACAATTTATTTAGTCATGGTTACATATTAGACATTAAAATTATTCTCAGCTTTTTTTCATAACTTTGTATGTCCTAGTGCTTAAGCTAAAAGAATGCATTGACCTTTTCCCTTTAGAAATTTTAGGACTTTGGCAATAACTTTCCTTGAATAGATTAAGTTCATTTTACCTCTATTCCCAAAAGCAAATCTATTGCTTCTTCTGCTGAAATTAGTCAGCCAACCTGGGGTTGAAACAATCTTTTACCCAAATGAACTGACCTCAGGTGGATACATCACAATGTCTATACTCAAGGGAAAACATCCCCTGCTCAGTGTTCCATGAAAGGTAAACACTGGTAGAAAAACTTGCCAGGAGAAGATGGATAAGCTCTGAGCATCTAAGGTAAAGCATAGTGATCACAGTTGCTAACTACAGTTGGGCTTCCCAGGTGGTGAAAAATACACTTGCCAGTGCAGAAGTGAGTTCCATCCCTGGTAGGGAAGAGCCTCTGGAGATGGAAATGGCAACCCACTCCAGTATTCTCGCCTGGGAAATCCCATGGACACAGGAGCTTGGCCGGCTACAGTCTATGAGGTCACAAAAAGTTGGAAAGGGCTGAGCGTGCACACACATAGAACAATAGTTAAGGCAGTTTACATTTCTCTGTATTCTTAATACTGAATACACATGAATTAGAGTCACTAGGCTTATACATGCCTAATACATATGATTTATGAACCTCATAGACTGATTAATGGCCAAGTGTTTCTACTCAAACTGAGACCTCACCAGAACCAATTAATCTTAACGATCTCAACTTCCAGTTAAAAAAGGAATATGTTCTGGGGCTCTCATACAGAGTAAGGTCACTACATTTAGTAAGAGTGTAATATATACCTTAAAGTTGTAAGAGTAGATCTTAAATGTTCTAACCACACACACACAAATGTATTCACGAGAGGTGAGAGAGGTGTGAACTAACTTTATAGTGTTAATCACGTTGTCATACATATATATATGTATATATCTATAAAGTCATCATGTTCTACAACTTAAGTCTACACAATTTGTTGTTGTTCAGTTGCTAAGTGTGTCTGACTCTGACCCCTTGGACTGCAGCATGCCAGGCTCCTCTTTCTCCAGGATCTCCCAGAGTTTGCTCAAATTCATGTCCTTTGAGTTGATGATGCTATCTAACCATCTCATCCTCTGTTGTCCCCTTCTCCTGCCTTCAATCTTTCCCAGCATCAGGGTCTTTTCCAATGAGTTGGCTCCTCTCTCAGGAGCCCAAAGTATTGGAGCTTAAGCTTCAGTCCTTCCAATGAATATTCAACATTTATTTCCTTCAGGATTGGCTGGTTTGATCTCCTTACTGTCCAACGGACTCTCAAGAGTCTTCTTTAACACCACANCAGCATCAGGGTCTTTTCCAATGAGTTGGCTCCTCTCTCAGGAGCCCAAAGTATTGGAGCTTAAGCTTCAGTCCTTCCAATGAATATTCAACATTTATTTCCTTCAGGATTGGCTGGTTTGATCTCCTTACTGTCCAACGGACTCTCAAGAGTCTTCTTTAACACCACAGCTTGAAACACGATATTAAACATCAATAATATCTTAATAATGCTGTGGGGAAAGCTTGGTGATTTTTTCTTGTTGCTTTGGGGTTTTAAAAAATATATTTATTTTATTTATTATTTATTGTTGGCTGTCTCGGGTCTTGGTTGTGGCATGTGGGATCTAGTTCCCTAACCAGGGATCAAATCCAGACCCCCAGCACATTAGGAGCTCAGAATCTTAGCCACAGGACCACCAGAGAAATCCTTTCATTATTTAATTATAGAAAAAGAAAAAAAATTGCCAACCTTGAATTCTACACTAAGTGACATTGTCTTCCATAAACATAAAATAGATATGCTCAGAGAAACAAAAATTAGAGAATTCATCAGCAGCAATCTTCAACAAATAAAATATTATTTTTCAAGCAGAAGGAAAATGATTCCAGACAGTAAATTAGAAATACAGTAAAAAAACATGAGGGGCAATTAAAAATGTTAAATATGTTGGGTGAATCTAAATAAATGTTGGCTATATAAAAGAGTCATATTACTATTACAGTTATTTAAGAGAAAGATACTTACTATAAATTCTAGGGTTCAGTTCAGTTCAGTCACTCAGTCGTGTCCGACTCTCTGCGACCCCGTGAATCGTAGCACGCCAGGCCTCCCTGTCCATCACCACCTCCCGGTTACCACTGTAGAATTTGTAAAAGAACATATGACTTGTGAGGTAAGAAGAAGAAAAAAGATAGAATAATTATTTTTAAAGTTCTCAATCTGAAACAAATCAATAAAGGGGGAAAAAAAACACAGAATAGGCAGGATAAACAGAAAAACCTATATAATATTGTAGAATCAAAACTACACATATTAGTAATTACTTTAAATGGAAATGGATTAAACTCCCCAATAAAAGGATACAGAAAGTTTAAAAATACAAAGATGGAGAAAGATTTATCTATCATATAAACATAAGTTTTTAAAAGTTGGTTATAGGTATCTTAATATAAGCCAAAATAGACATAAAGTCAAAAGCATGATTAGTATCTTTATAAAAATAAAATGCTTCATTTAGTAGCTATAGGTATATCAGTTTACACTTGTGTGTACCTAATAAATAGCTTCAAAACATGTAAAGTAAAAAAATAATTGGACTAAAAAAACATAAAAACAGATTCATAACCATATTAGGAAATTTTAACATCTATCCTGATAGATGGTTTGAATAACATAAATACTAAACCTGAATATATATTCATATATAAAATCCATTATAGCATATATCCAAATTCAAAGGATTGAAATTCTACAGATTGTTTTTGACTACAATGCCATTAAACCTTAAATCAAATAACAATAAAAAAAACCTAGAAAATTTCTATATTTTAAGATTAAAAGCATACTTCTAATAACCCATAAGTCAAAGAAGAAAACACAGTGGAAGTGGAAATCAAGTTTGAACTTAATGAAAATGTAAATTATCAAGACTTTGGGGATGCAGAGGAATTTATAGGTTTAAAAACATGCATTTGGAAAGACTAAACGTCAATGAACAAAGGCATTTAAAGAAATTAGAAAAATCATGGCAAAAAAACTCAAAGAGAAAAGGAGAGAATAACGGAAAGAGCATAGTGAAATAGAACAGAGACTAGATTCTCTGGTAGCTGAACAGAGAATCAACGAAGTCCAAAGTTGGTATTTTCAAAAGACCAGTAAATTAATACAGCGCTGGCAAGACTGATAAAAGAAGTCGCACAAAATGTGAAAAATGAAAAAGACTGACCCTAACAATATCAAAGTCTTCTGAACAATGTTATGCCATTCCATTTGAAAATTTGGTAAACGGATAAACTGACATAGGAAGAAATAGAAAACCTGAACATCCCTTCATTAATAATTGTGAATCTATAACTTGAAGCCTTTCAACAAGAATGCTCCAGGACAGATGACTTTACAAGCGCGTGCGTACAGATGGTAAAAGAAGAAATAATGGCGTTTATACAGAAACTAGACGCTGGGAAGGAGGAAGCGCATGTCAGCTCCTCTCCTGAGGGGTGTATAAGCTTGCTGCCGAAACCTGACGAGAACATATGAGAGGGCGGCTCCGCACCAACCTTTCTCCTGAACATGGCTTCATAATCCACGTTATTAGCATAGCAAGATGAGCAACGTATAAAAGCACGATGCATCCAATCCAGGTTTATTCCAGAAAGAGAAATTGATTTAAAATTAAGAACAGTTAGTGCACGTCAATATGTTTATAAAATGAAGGGATGAAATCATATGATCTTTTCAACAGATGATAAAATTCAATATCCATTCACAATTTTAAAAGTTTAAAAAATTAGTATTAGAAAAGAATTCCCTTAATCTGATTAAAGATGCCTATAATATTTCTTTAACAAATATCACTCTTAATAGTGAAAACTTTCCCCCGGTAATTTAAATCGAAAAAAGAGGCCCACTCCGGCCGGTTCTGTTCAGTGTTGCCCTGGAGGCCCTAAAGGCGCTGTTCATCACCTCGGATCAGGCCTGACTTGCACTTGGTGTCAGCAAAGCATTCACCAAAGTTTATCTGGAAATAATCTGATACCTAAAAAATAAGCATTGAGGTTAAGGCAATAGGGTAATCATTCCCTAACTACTTTGCCCCAACCTCCTGTTCTTCACAGAGCCAAGCTTTTCGAAAATATGGATCAGATCATTGATCAAGACACCCAGGGCGTCTTCATGACCCCCTAGACTTGCCTGACTGCTGGTTCCATTCCGCGTTCCTCTTCCGATTCGCTGCATCCCAGCCCCAGTTCTCAAAGACTTGCTCCTTCCACGTCTAGACCTCCGCACACACTCTTTCCTCAGCCTGGGGCCATCTCCACCATCTTCTTGCCCAGTTCATCCTTCAGATTCTAGCTCGATAGCTTCGTGACCACCTAATCAAAACTCAAAAAAGTCCCCGTAGTAATGTGCATCCTGGCGCCCAGGACTTGCTTCCTATTAATGATTCTTCAGTAAGAGGAACCATGGCTACCTGGAGAAACGGCTGGTTCTAGAACTGGCGCAGAACACATACAAGCTGAGCATGGAGCACCTAACACTGTCAGGAAGTAAAGAACCACAGGCGCACACCCACGCACACACACACCCATCCCACAGTGGCCTGGCACAGGAGCCACAAAGAGCTCCACGTGGCCCAAGTTGGAACAATCAGAATAATACTACGAGTAAGGAAGTGTGTATTACAGCCTTGAGTACAGAACAAATATCTGGGAATTCATGATCAAAGAAATGACTGAATAAATTAGTAAGTGTGGGAGAGCTCTGTGCAAAAGAATTCCAGGTAATTTTTGTAGATATCCTGCCTTCGAGGAGGAGGATGGGTCCCTGCTTCTTGAGTGTGTGTTGCCCATTGTAACTCCTTCCCAAACAGGCAGAAATGAAAGAGCAGGGGTGGGGGAGGTAACCTTACTGGGGAAGCCTGCCCAGCCCTGTGTTAACCAGATGATCAAGGTCAGCATCAGCATGAGAAGTTGTGCTGAGAGCGTCTGTGCTTTTGATAGGAAGAGAAAGGCGTTGCACCTCTGTGGCTTCCTCTTCAGCACACATACCCCAGTCTAACTGTGAGGAAAGCATCAGACAAATCGCGTTTGAGGGCCATTTTACACAATATCCAACCAAGACTCTTCAAAAATGCCACGATCATCAGAAACAAGGGGAAAAACCTGTGAAACTGTCACAGCCTAAGCGAACACAATCACTAAATGTATGCAGGGACTTGAATGAGATCCTGGAACAGAAAATGGACATTAGGCAAAACTAGGGAAATCGAAATAAAGACCTTAGGTAACAAAAACGTACTGGTGTTGGCTCATTAATTGTGACAGGTGTGCCACGCTAGTGTGAGGTGTTAATAATACGGGAGGGACTTCCCTGGCAGCCCAGCAGCCGAGGCTCCTGGCTCCCAGTGTGTGGGACACAGGTTCAGTCTCTAGCTGGGGAACTAAGATCCTCCATGCCACAAGGTGCAGCCAAGAAAGAAAGAAGTAATAAAAGTAATAATAGGGGAAATGCTGTGGGGAATATGTGAGAATCTTCATACTATCATTGCAATTTTTCTGTAAATCTAAATTCATGATAAAAAAAAAAACTTTATAAAAAACAGCTGCATGCACGCTAAGTTGCTTCACTCATGTCTGACTCTTTTCAACCCCATGCACTGCAGCCCACCAGGCTCCTTTGTCCATGGGATTCTCCAGGCAAGAATCCTGGAGTGAGTTGCTGTGCTCGCCTCCAGGGGATCTTCCCAACCCAGGGATCGAACCCAGGTCTCTTACGCCTAACCTGCATTGGCAGGGGGGTTCCTTACCACTAGCTCTACATGGTAAGTCCTAAACAAGTCCTGAATACTAACAAAACGTGGTATACTCCCCACCTTCCATAAGTTATTCCAGTATCCTCAAGTATTGGCTAGAATAAGGAAATATTCTTAAGCTGTGGAGTAGGTACACAGGTCTTTTAAAATTCTTCTTTAAGTACTTTCAGTTCAGTTCAGTTGCTCAGTCGTGTCTGACTCTTTGTGTCCCCATGAACCACAGCACACCACAGCTCCCTGTCCATCACCAACTCCCAGAGTCTACCCAAACCCATGTCCATCGAGTCGGTGATGCCATCCAACCATCTCACCCTCTGTCGTCCCCTTCTCCTCCTCCTCTCAATCTTTCCCAGCATCAGAGTNAGCCTGGTGGGCTGCCATCTATGGGGTCGCACAGAGTCGGACACGACTGAAGTGACTTAGCAGCAGCACCTGTGAAGCAGAGTTACCTGGACCTGAGTGTAAATTCTAGTGTCCCCACTTACTAGGACTGGGGACAACCATTGTGCCTATTCCAAAAGGTGATTTATGGCAAGATATGCTTCCTGAGACTTCTTTGTAAATGTTAGCTATAATTTTTATGAGGTGCTATTGAATGAAAAAGGTTAATAACTGCAAAGGGCTTGTAACAGTTTCTGGCGCAGGGCAAGTCCTTTTTGTTTGTATTTATTCATTTTTTTTAATATTGCTGTTTACCAAATTAAACTGTGTTTATTTTGCAGAGTCTGCTAGGGATATTCTTTGGAAATGCTTTTACATTCTTTGGAAAGAAAAGGCCTAAATCCTCATTAGTTCAAAATATATTACTCTACAATACCTGTTAATTCAGAAAGGAGCCTGGTCTGAACACCTTTGTAACATTTATGGAGAAATAATTTGTTCTGCAAAAAGGGGATCATTAAGAAAATGGTTTTAGAGTACTTTGGCTACAGCATTCATATATAATTAACAATGCAACTTTGCAGGGGTTTGTTATTCATCTGCCAAACAGTGGTTTTCAAATTCTTTGGACCTGATCAAGTGTAAGAAATGTCTTTTACATTATGACCTAATGTATAATAATATATGTATGTATGGATGTGGGCGTATGTATACCCATATGTGTGTATACACACATATATAAACATATACGTATTTATATTTTAAAAATATGTGTATATTTAATGGAAACAATAGTCCCCTGGGAAGATCCCCTGGAGAAAGAAATGGCAACCCACTCCAGAATTCCTGCTTGGGAAATCCCATGCACAGAGGAGCCTGGTGGGCTACAGTCCATGGGGTCACAAGAACTGGACATGACTTAGTGACTAAACAACCTAGTCCCCTAGTGGAGAACGGATGCACTCTTATTCCTTCTCCAAGTCCATTCCATTCTATCCATTCAGTCCTGTCTCACTTCAAAATGCTGATCAGTACCTACTGATGCTAATCAAAAGTATCTAAAGGTCCACTACTGGCTTGAAATCTGTAGCTTGATTTAAAAAAAAAAACAGAAACACCCACCACCACCAGAAAGAAAACTGTCCTAAACCAGTTCTNCCTGTCTCACTTCAAAATGCTGATCAGTACCTACTGATGCTAATCAAAAGTATCTAAAGGTCCACTACTGGCTTGAAATCTGTAGCTTGATTTAAAAAAAAAAACAGAAACACCCACCACCACCAGAAAGAAAACTGTCCTAAACCAGTTCTCAAACTTCAGTGTGCATCAGAATCGCCTGGAGAACTTGTTAAACAGATTGCTAGGTGCCAGTAGGCGGCTGGTGGTAGAGAATTTGTCCTTCTAATAAGATTCAAGGTGAGTCTGTTGCTACCGGTCCAGGGACCACAATTTCCGAACCTCTGCACTGGGCAGTACTAGTGATTGAAGAAAAACAAGCCCCAGTACATGTTTCTGTTTGTGGATGTCTGAGCTTTATTTTCAAATTCATTGACTCTTTGCTTTAGGTTTCAGCCCCCGCCTACTCTGTCCCTTAGCATACTCTGAGTCCCCCTGCTTCCTTTGCGCCTGGTGTTACCAGTCAGACTGTCTGTACTCATCTCTACCCATTTGGTCCTATTGATAATCTCTTTCTCTAGAAAAGGCCAGAAGGTAATAAGATTACTGGGATGGTCTCCCCTGAATGGCAAACATAATGACCCAGCCATCACAATAATTCAGGGAACATTTACGTTTGATATTTTTTCCAGCAATCTAAAATGAATTAGTTACTGCCCTGTTATAAAGTCAACCGAATGTCAAGGCGGTGTCTCGAGGCTGTTTACTCATTATGAATTTTAGTTCTGTTCTCCTTTCAGAAGGTGGAACAGTGTATAAAGTTACAAATGAGAACTTTTATTAGTCTTGATCAATTGCTTCCATCAAAGAAAGATACCAAAGACATATAACAAGGATTCTTTTGGTAGAATCAGCTTTGGCTTAAAGATAAAAAGGAATTGTGTTGAACACTAAATCTAGTTGAGGAAGAAAATAACCCTTGGCTGTAAATTGATGAGGTTGGACCAATGGTGGAATCTCAGCCTAAGAGGAAACTGGTGAAACCAAATGTGAAGAAGTCTCAGAATTGCTAACGCTGGGGCACAGAGATCAAATAGTCGTACGTAGCATTTGGCCAGGAAACAGCAACGTGGCAGCCGGATTAGGCACTTGTTCCCACACAAAAGAGAGAATAAAACCTGGAACTAAGATGGACGTAGGCAGGGAGAAGTTGCTGGTTGAAATGGGGAAACTGATGATTTGGCCAGGGAGAGAAACAGCAGCTGAAATCAGTAAACAGAGGTTGCTGGTTGTCTAGAAAAGTGGGGGCCACTGGCATCCAATTCAAGCTTGCAGGGAAGACTTGGTTGGCTCTAAATTCAGAGAAGGGCCTAGCACCTGAATTCATTTTATGTATTTCCTGTGTTTCTCTGTTTTGCTTTGTAAGGCCTGAAATTGTCTTACTGTCTTTTGAGTGATTGAGATAGGAATTTCCCCAAGTTTTATGGGTGAATACTCTAGAACAAGAATGGCATTTAACTTCTCTTTGGTCTCAGTATGCACAAACCAACGAACTTAGGTCACTTCTTGATAAAAACTACAGTTGAATTTTAGGTTTTAGTGGAGGTAGCCAAGATAGATTTTGTTTGGGGGGTGCACAATGAAGGGGATCATTATCCTTTTCCAAGCCACCCAACCTTAAAATGCCTCCAACTCTGAGAGCAGTGGTTGCTAGAGCCTGGCTTCTTTTGTCTTTCCTGTCCCATCCCCCATCTCCTTTCGGGAGACTAGGGATTCAAATGTAGATGAAATGCAGATTCTTGGGAGAATGGAAGAAGTGATTGGTTGGGATGTCGAGAGGGGAA
The DNA here is from genome assembly GCA_006410615.1 of Neotragus moschatus. NCBI lineage: Eukaryota > Metazoa > Chordata > Mammalia > Artiodactyla > Bovidae > Neotragus > Neotragus moschatus. The sequence continues at coordinate 53,254 of SJYA01002733.1, forward strand.
AGGAAAGAACTTCCAATTTAAGATATTAGCCATTGTTTTGCCAAGATGCGGAGTGGCTGTAACTCCTGGTCGGAAGAGTCTTGAGTGGTGCCAACTATCGACTACCCATTGTCCGTATAAATTTGGAAAAGGAGTTAGCTGGTGTCTGCTGGTATCCACCACACACTCACCTCAGGTAAGAACTGAAGCTTAGAACCGGTAAATGTGTATTTTAATCACACGTGTCCACCTTCTTCCTTCTCGATGTTTCGGTAATCTTTAAGATTTGTATATTTCACTAGTACAAACTGTTGTGCCGCGTGTATTTTTGGCACAATGCGGATATCTTCCTGGATGAGTTTAGGGGATGTGATTGCACTTTTATTCTCAATTCACTGAGAAAGTACTTTCACAGCACCCTCACACGTGGTCATGGTAACTACTGCAAAACTTCACTTTTTGATAAAAGGTGGGATAAATTTAAAGCCATTAAATGATCTTGGACATATCTGCTTCTGTTATGAGCACCGCTAAGATGTTTATATTTAAAAAGTAGGGGAGAGAGTAGAATTTGCTTAAAAGTAAGACGGATTGAACTAACGAGGGGAAATACAAAAACAAAACCGTATTAAACAAGCCAGTGGCGTTTTAGGTGGACGAGAGGAGCCAAGTGGACAGCTGAGCTCAATTTCTCAGTCACCAGTTGGGTCCTTCAGTACGGGTCTCCTCTGCCTTGTTCTTAAATTAAGATGGAAACTGGCTAATCATGGGAGGAGAGAGAAAAGCGAGCTTAGGGGAATGGCTTGCTTACTCCTGGTGTGTTACCGAGGTGACTTCTACCTAGCAGTCACTCTTAATATTGCTGCTGGTGACAGCAGCATAACTAATCCAGGTCATCAGGACTGAAGGTCCGTATACATCGGCTTTTTGGAGTTACCCTTTTTTTTTTTTTTAATGCTGTAATCCCCCTTCCTTTTTCCCCACAGTGAGGGAAGTCTCCTTGTGTTAGGGTCGCATGTGTATCAAATGGACTAGCCCCAAATATGAGAGTGGCAGCTGTGGATGTCTTCACAGCCTCCTGCCTTGCTCCCCTCCCCCTGGTAACAGTGGGGGCTTTATATTTATTTCGGTCTGTATGTATGTAAGTATGTATGTATGTATGTAGGTCTGTATGTATGGAGGTTTCTAGTTGANCTAGCCCCAAATATGAGAGTGGCAGCTGTGGATGTCTTCACAGCCTCCTGCCTTGCTCCCCTCCCCCTGGTAACAGTGGGGGCTTTATATTTATTTCGGTCTGTATGTATGTAAGTATGTATGTATGTATGTAGGTCTGTATGTATGGAGGTTTCTAGTTGAGATGTGTGTGTTCACATTATACTGAGGGTCCCTCTTCTTTTATTCGTGTTTTCTTGGGCTTGTGTGACTCTGAACCACCTCCTGCAAGTCTGAGCACAAGCGTAGCTGGCCACCGCTCTGAGACTGGGAGGCTACAGGGTGCTTAGTCCTTGCCTTCAAGGAACTTACAACTACGGTTGATGAACGTGTGTGCCAGAGAGGCGATAAGCAGATAACACGTTCAGTGAAAGGAAAAGAGGTGCTCGTGTTTGGAGGGGAGAGAGAATTGGCTAGGCGGTCAAGGGGAGCTAACTCCTGGACGGGTTGAGAAGGTGGGAACTTTGCGATGCTGTTGTCAAGGCGTAAGATAATGGAATCAGGGCTGAATGAGGTGTCAGGGGCTGGGGACGCCCGGATTCCAATTCACAGAATAAACACCCTGTTTTGTAGGTATAGTGTGGGGGCTGGAGCGTCAAACTCGAAGACGCGATCTCGGGGGGTGGGAGAGAAGAGTGGACAGAACAGAGTCCGCAGAGGTGAGCGCCGAGTGGCTGCGGTGACTCATTCTGTCCTGGAAGTCAGAAGGCTTTGCTTTTGGGGTGACGTCGGAGCAGGAGTTCACGGTTGAAAGGGGGGGGACATTCCAGGCAGAGGGGGTTGCAGGCGGCGTGGAGACAATGGTGATTCGACTTGAAGTGACTTAAGGGCAGGTGCTGCGCTCGTTCGTGGGCGTGGGGACGCTGGAATTCCAATCCAACGGTGGTGGGGAGGAAGCTTCTTTTGTAGGTAGAAGACGGTGTGGCAGGAAGGACAGCGGGGTCTGTGAGAAGCCTTTGGTCATTAAACTGCCTACGGGGCACCATCGAATGGAGTTTGAAGAAGGAAACTGGTGGGAGGAGTCTTGTTTTTCGGAGGTCGGTTTCTAGTTCACTGGAGCCCGGGGCACCGGGGACGTGGCGGCCGGGGAGGATGCACCGGGGACGGGGAGGGCTGGGTTTGATGGGGAGCCACGTGAAGCGGCCTGTCCGCAGGGCCTCGCGAGGTCCCCTTCTCCTCGCAGGGAGGCTGGCGGTCGCCGGCCGTTTGGGGCAGTCGGGCCACGCAGCCTCTTCCTTGTTCCGCAGCGATGGGGAGACGTCCAGGGTCCCGGCAGGTGTGCCCAGGGGACTGGTCCACGATGCCCCTCTCCCGCGGCGAGTGCAGGGGGAGCCTGCCCATCGCTGGTCTCCGAGCTGTCCCCGCCGTCTCCCCCCCGCCCCGCCCAGGAGAACCACGACTGACAGCCCCGTTCCCTTGGAACCCAGACTTTTCCCCGGAGCCCGGCCCCTCCTCCCAGCTCCTCTTCGAGGGAGGCGGGCGCTCGAGAGGAACAGGGAGGCCCAGCGCGGGGGAAGCTGCGGGCCGGGCTCAGGCGGCCGCGCCCTCGCGCCGCCCCGGCCCCCGCCCCCGCCCCCCGGCTTGCCGCCGAGCGGGCGCGCGCTCCGGCTCCGGGTCTTGGAGGCGGCCGCGGGGGAGGCGGGCACGTGGAGGGGCGGGGGCTCTACCTGGCCACGCCGCCGGACCTCGGCGGGCTGGCCCTGGCAGGACGGGCTCCGCGCGCGACTGCCGTCGGGGCGGCGGGCGGCGCGACCCCGAGCCTAACCTTGGGCCTGCCGGGGCCGGGCCCCGTGCAAGCCGCCGCGTTCCACCCCCCACGTCGAGGCGGGTGCGCGGCCCTGTCCAACCTCCCGAGGGCCCCTGGGCGAGCAGGCCCCGCCCCTCGGGCCACGCCCGCCCGCAGGCCCCGCCCCGCGCGCAGCAGTCACGCCCCCCACGTCGAGGCGGGCGCACGGCCCGGACAGACCTCCGGAGGTCCCTGGGGCGAGCTGGCCCCGCCCTCCCCCCAGTCCCCGCGCGCCGCGGCCGCACCCCCCACGTCGAGGCGGACGCACGGCCCAGCCCGACCTCCGGAGGGCCCTGGGGCGAGCAGACCCCGCCCCCACGCGCCGCGGCCACGCCCCCCACGTCGAGGCGGGCGCGCGGCCCTGCCCGACCTCCGGAGGGCCCTGGGGCGAGCAGGCCCCGCCCCCGCCTCAGGCCCCGCCCCTTCCTGCCCGCCCGCCTGGCCGCCGAGCCCCAGCGCGGCCCGCCGCTCCCCGCGCTGCCCCGCCCGCCGGCCGCCCCGCCCCGCCCCCCCCCCCCC
>SJYA01002733.1:56823-140515 GCA_006410615.1 Neotragus moschatus
CCACCCCGCGCGGGCGGCCCGAAAACCCGGAGCGCGGCTCGGCCGGGCCGGGCGGCCGCACTGGGCATGCTCAGTAGCCGGGGCAGGTTTTTCGGCCGCAAGTAGGAAGCTTTCTGCACTACCGCGGAGAGGGGGAGCCGCGGAGTCCGCGCGCCGCCGTGCACCGCCGCCGCGCCCGCCCCAGCCCGGCCCGGCCCCGCGGCGGCGCGATGAGCCCGAGCCCCAGCCGGCCCGCCGCGGAGTGAGCGCGGCGCGGAGGGCGCGTTGCGCAGCTGCTCCTGCGCACCGACCCGGCCGGCGGCCCGCAGCGGCGGGAGTGAGCGCCCGCCCGCCCGGCGCCGCACGGAGCAGGAAGCGCAGGCCACGCAGGGACCCGACTGGAACAAAGTGTGGGCCGCCGGCGGCTCGGCGCCTCGCCGGCCCTGCCCCGCTCCGCGCGCCTCGCCGCCCGCCATGGCCTCCGAGGAGCTGTACGAGGTAGCTCCCCTCCCCCGGCCCCCGCCCCGGCCGCGGGTTGCTGGACGGAAGCGCGCGCGCCCGAGTTTGCGGGCCGGGGGCGTCCCGGCCGCGGGGCCGGACCGCGGACGGGGCCGGAGTGCCGGCGGCGGGGCGCGGGGGCGCCCGGCGGAGCGCTCAGTGGTGGGGGGCTCTCGCCTGCGGGGTTGGGGGGCGGGGGGCACGGGGACGAGTGCGACTGTCTCCCGACTCTGCTGCCGGCCCGAGCGCTGCCCGACACCGCGCCGAGAGGGCCGAGCGTTGACCGCATGCTCTAATTAGGTTTGGTATTGTGGCCGGAGCCAGGAAATTTAAACCTAACGCGGCTCCAACCGTCATTCATTTTTGCGCCGCGGTGGTGCGAGCTTCGAGAAGGGGGCCCCCGTCGGAACCGCGAGTTCTGGGCCAAGGGTTTGCCAGCCTCGACTTGGAGCCGTGCGGTTGTTGGTTTGGATCTCCAGGCGTGTCTTGTGCGCCCCGATGTAACTTCTTGACTCGTTGCAAAGTCGACTTCCTGGGGAGTGCAGACGCTTGGAGAGCACTCTGTGCTTTCTGGTGCGTGTTTATAAATACAGCTTCGTAAGAGACTTCACTTGTGGATACTCCGTGGGTTCACCTCCGATGCGTTCAGGGACCTGGATGTTTAGGGACGTAAGGATGCGTCTGTAACGAGTAGAGCTCCTTTGGCCCCCCGCGATCGCTTAATGAGAACCGGCTGAGCCTTCCGAGGTCTCCCCTCTTGCCGGTGCGGTACCGCCCTTGGCACAGCGTGCGGCTCTGCTTTGCCACCCGTTTTGGCCTTCTAGCAACTTTTTGTGCGAAGGTTCTCTGGAGGAGGCTGCCTTCCGTAGAATCCGTGGTCTGCCCGACATTGTACGTGGTCGGAGTACCTTAGCTGGCTGAAGTGCGCCATCCTGTTCAAGTCCTTTACACGCTGGCTGTCCCCTGCTGTATCCAAGATGCTATCTTGGGTCATTTGGGCTCTCTTGTGTCCCACTCTTTGCGACCCCGTGGATTGCAACCCGACCAGTCTCCTCTGTCCATGGGATTCCCCAGGCAAGAGTAGTGGAGTGGGTGGCCATTTCCTCCTCCAGGGGATCTTCCCAACCCAGGAACTGAACTAGAGTCTCCTGCATTGCCAGGAGGATTCTTTACCCCAGCCACTTGGGAAGCCCCATTTAGGGTACTAAAGAGGGTGGGAATCTCCTGTTCTCAAGCTTCCATTCTTTCTAAGAAAGAAACTGGTGTTTGGGAAAAGGCCTGGAAGTAGAGGCTGAGACATACAGCTGGGAGAGTACATAGCACCAGGGCAAGAGGGGTTTTGGTTTCTACATTAGACTGTTGGTGAGGATTTTAGGCCTGAATGTTCACGCTTCCTTCAGTTTTGAGGTTATAAACACACAGTCGAGTCACTTGTTCCCTTAGTGTTTGGGTGAGGGCAGCACCTTATACGGGAGTTGTATCTCACGTGTCACGAATTATTCTGAAGACAGCACTTTGACCACTAGGGCGTTAGGAACCAAATTGAGTTCCTTGTTTATTCTGTGTCTTCAGGCTTTCTGCTCTGGTGGCAGCATTCAGGTATAAGTCAGCTTCTGTGCAGAGCTTGTGTTCGACCGTAGAGCATGTCACTGAATGCCTGCCCTGTGGACGCTCCACGGGGAGCCAGAGAGGGATGAGGGACAGGAATGGTTAGTGCCTCCCAAGAGCTTCTGTCGGGAGAGTGAAGAACGTCACAGAAACGACCCACGTGCTCAGTGGAGCTCATCATTTGGAGTTCTGATTTTGGGGAAAGGTGTTGCAGGGGGTCCAGTTGAGGTGACAGTCAATATCGTGGTCAGTGTCTTTCCAAGTGAATTTTCTCACTTCTCCTTTACTTGTGGGCAGCAGTGTGTCTATATTAGGACCGCAAGTTTATCTGTAAGTCCTGCGTAGCGATTGAGAGCCTGGATTTGGAGTCAGAAAACCTAGTTATTGACATCACCTTGAGCAAATTAACCTTGAAAGCTCAGTGTCCTCAACCTGTAAAACTGGAATCAAAAGCTTCCCTCGTAGAGCTGTGACGTTTAAATAAAAAAACGTGTAAAGCAGACCCACAGTTCCCAGAGAGAGCGCTCAGAAGGAGATGGTTGTTAATTGTGTTTTAACTGATCTAACATGCCTCTCTGAGGTCTGGTTTCGTTTCTAAGGTATTGAGTTGTCCTGGTTTAATCAAGGCAATATTCCTTGTGAGGCAGTTGTTTGAAGTAAACACTGCATCTGCCTGGCCACTTGTCAGGTGGGGAGGGGAACAGTGTAGGAAGCCCCAAGATATGTTAGTTACCAGTTCCCAGGGCACCAGTTGCCTGGTCTTGTCCAGTTCTGCTTAAATCGAAGTCGAAGTTTCTTGTTTGGGCTCCACCTCCACAATTCCTCAGGGATATGTTGATAGAGAGGAAGTTCAGACAGAGTCTTGCTTTTTGAAGTAACTTGGGATGGTAAGAACAGGGCGTCTGCCCTAGCCTCTCGAACTTGGGTGAGTTCCTTAACTGTTGTTTTCTCACCTGAAAAGAAATGAGACGTCTGACACTTAGCACGTTTTCTGCTCTGAAGTGATTGTCCTCGGTCAGTGGTGAAGTGGTCACGGTAGTCGTGCCTCGTGAGTGCAGAGGAGAACAGCCCATCCAGGGGGAAGCAGCATCAGCCTTTTCCAGCATCGAAGAGCTCTTGTTGGTTGAGGGGCAGAATCGATTTACCCCCTGCGTCTCCAGCAGCTAGGATCAGGGGAGGCAGATTTTTCTCCATTCACCCATCCTGCGAAGTTTCTAGTGTACAGAAGAAGTCAGGCATCCTTTAGGGCAGGGACCCACACACTGTGTGTAGAGGACCAGCTAGTTGTTAGTGCTGGAGACCTTGCCGGCTGGGCGGTCTGTTACCACTGCTCGGCTCTGCTGCTGTTGCTCAGAAGCATCCACAGGCTGTGCTCCAGTAAAACTTCATGGGTGGTAAATTCAAATTTCACATAATTTTTACATGTCATGTAATTGTCTTCCTTTTTTTTAAAAAAAGAATCACTTGGAAATGTGAAAAAAAAAATAGTCTTAGCCTATGGATTCTACGAAACAGGCGATGGGCTTGATCAGTCCTGTGGGTCTTAGTTTGCTGACCTCAGCTTTAGACGGTCAGCTGTTCTGGAGGCAAGGTTTGCACGGGGCTGGGGAGCATGGAGGGTGGGGCGTGGAGCAGTTAAAGGGCTTCTAACCCCTATCCCAGCACTAGGCTTTCGAGCTAGGAGTGTGGGTTCCAGTCTTCCTCTCTGGGTCAGGAAGGGAAGAGCTGTATCTCTTAAGTAGCTGAATCTCCCCCACACTTCCTCATCTGTGAGATGGGAATGATGACAGTGCTTCACAGAAGAGTGAAGCCTGAGTAGCATCTCAGCGCAGTTGGTGACATCACCCTACGAACCGCCTTTATCTTCTTCCATTCTTTTTAAAAAAAAGAGCCGCCGGCCTCTCACACCCTGAAAGCAGAGTTTCTTCCTTTGAGATTTCAGAGTGTCAAGTGAATTGAGTTTATCTCCAAAGAAAACTGTGAACTCCAGAGGATCTTAATTTATCTGGTGGTCAAATAACCATCAGATTGAATTCAGGTGGGCTGAGCGAAGACTCTAAAACAATGGAAACAGTATTCTTCTTTTATCGTGATCATTCTTTTTCTCATTGGGTGTGGGCTTTTCTCCCCCTGAGAACTAGAGTAATAGCTAACTTAAATTTCAGGAAGCCCTCAGTTATCTCTTCTTGGCCTTCTGAGAAAACATTTATCCAACACATGCGTGTTTCAGGCAATCAGAAATGGAAGTAAGCTTTTAAGAATGAAATTATATCTGGCTTGTAAAACATGTCTTCAGGTCGATTCGTTTGGAATGGTAATCAAGATTTGGGGGAGAGTTAAGTGTTTGGAGTCTTTCTCCTCCCTTTGGGATAAGATTGTGCCTCTCTCCTGTGCATTGCAAGACTTTTCCGTACACAGATCAGAAGCACAGTTATAACTCAGGTTGTCTGTGTAATTCAGATGGAAGTCACAAAGGTCAGGAGACGTTCTATGAACGCTGGTCAAGATGAACCAGCATCTGCAGTGTGTGGTTTGTTGGCTCTTAGGATTGAGATCCCCTGAAATAAGAAAAGAGAGAACTCTGTAGAGCCTATTTTACGCGGTGAAGTAAGTTAGAGAAAAACAGACGTTATATATTAAACAGACATATAGGGAGTCTAGAGAAATGGTGCTGAGGAACCTCTCTGCAGGGCAGCAGCGGAGACGCAGACGTAGAGAACACACTTGTGGACACAGTGGGGGAAGGAGAGGGTGGGATGAGCTGAGGGTAGCTTGGAAGTATAGACACTACCGTATGTGAAACAGCTGGTGGGAATTTGCGGTGTGACACGGGGAGCACGGCCCTTGCTCTGTGTCAGCCTGGAGAGGTGGGATGGTGGGAGGGAAGTTCAGGAGGGAAGGGAGGCGCCGAGTCACGCTGTTGTAGGGCAGAAGCCAGCGTGACGTTGTGAATCAATTTTCCTCCAACTAAAAAAAATTAAGGGTTATTTGCTGGAACTGATTGTGTGGTGGTAGAGTCACGTGTGTGTATGTTGAGAATTAACGAGCCTGTTGAACGTGGATTGCTGAGGGTCTTGACGCGTTTGCCTGGTCAGGAGCATGGAGACATCTCCTGTGCGTCTCCTTTGAGTTGTGGCTCAGAGGTTAAAGCGTCTGCCTGCAATGCGGGAGACCTGGGTTCAATCCCTGGGTCAGGAAGATTCCCCTGGAGAAGGAAATGGCAACCCACTCCAGTATTCTTGCCTGGAGAATCCCAAGGGCAGAGGAGCCTGGTGGGCTACAGTCCACGGGGTCGCAAAGAGTCGGGCGCGACTGCGCGACTGCACTTTCACTTCCCTGTGTACTTAAGTTTTTCTGCTCTTGCTGGGGTACCTGAGATGCCTCGTTCTCTGTAATGATTTTAACCACCGAACGTACTTTCACGATGTGTGGGACATGCTCCATTAAGTCTTGAGTGTCTGAGCTACATAAAGCCGGGTCTGAGTCGAGCTTTTGTAAGGGGTCTTCATTTGTATATTGTGTGTGTGTGTAGGCGCACAGTATCGTCGTGGGTCTTATTAAAATGCAGACTCTGGGTCCCAAGCCCTAAGTTCGTAATTTGCTGTGTTTGAACGGAGACCAGAATCTCTGCTTTACACACCTTCCTTCTTAAGGGTGAATTTGGGAACCTCCGGATTGCACCGGCCTGTTTGGACAACACCGAGGGATCGGGATGTGCCTTTGCAGAAGTCCGGCTCCAGGTGGGCGCACGAGTCCATTTGGCAGGCTCTTTGACTGTTGTTGCCCCTGGTTAACCAAGTCGTTCCAGGAAGGGGGCATTAAAAACACTCAGTCGTGAGGTTAAGGACAGTTTCTGGAATGTCTTGTTTTTCTGTCTCCGTCATTTGGCGTACTTGTCCACCAGGTTGTAAAGTTGGTGTGGACTGTCTTTAAGAATTCTTTTATGGTCATTATTTCCCACAGTTCAGATTTTGCAGTAGTTGTACTGATGGTTGGATTATGTTTTAATGATAGAGTGAATTAAAGGAATGACTCACCTCTAGATTCCTCCTCCCCAGACTTGATGCCCAGGTGTTCCTTTTACACTCAGCCCCTCGGTGGCGTGTGTGGTTTTAAGTCTGAGATGGGGAGAACGCCTAACTTGACTGTTTCCCACACAGACTCAACTCTCTCCAGCCTTTTAAACTGATCAAGGCCTGGGAGGACCCATGTCTGGGGAAGGTCTTTTGGCTTTGGTGTGAAAATCTGTTCAAGTCCTAAGTGTTTTTCTGGGGAAGAGGATCAGCAGCTTTTTTCTGTTTCTCAGAGGGATCTAGGACTCCCAGAAAAGAATCAAACTTGTTCTTGAGACCTTCAAGCTGAAACTGGGGTTTCACACCCCTGCATTGGACCACTTTGACATCGTTTTTGCCAAACTCTCCTCTGCTTCAGCCCGCGCTTGCAGCGAAGCGATGCTGAGACCGCATGCCCGGGTGTGAGGCTGTATGCTGTTGGCGGTCTGCAAGTGGCTCTTCTTGGGATTTTACATCCATGAAGCCTGCAGTTAGTATTTCAGCTTCCCTTCTGATGATGCAAGGACTTCCAGTCCTGTAGCTCTGATCCACCCTGGAACTCACTTGCTGTTCTTCTCCAGTGTTCAGCACCCTGCATGCCCAAAACCTCACCAAGCAGAACCTTGCTGCTCTGTTCAGACAGCATTTGATTAGCTTCGCCTGCATCTTTGCCTGTTTCTTTGATTATCAGTCTTATCTCAGAACTTTCCTTCTGGGTTTTTGTTGTTTTTTTTTCTGCCCCCTTTCTCAAGTATATCCTTCAGAGATTTCTCCAGTGAGGGGTTGTTGGTGGGAAAGTCTCTGGTTTTCTGATTACCTGGAACTGTCTTTATTTTGCCCTCATTTTTATTTAGAATCAAACTTGAGTATCTTCCTTCAGCTGTTACTCCTGTGTCCTCTGGCTTCCCCCTTATTCTTGAGGAGGAGGTTGTCAGTCTGGAGGAGGTCCGCCTTGCCTCTGGTGGCTCTGAGATCCTCTCCTTGTCTTCTGTGTTCTCTAGTCTTGTTATAGTGTATCTCTGCAGCTTCCTGTTTATTGAAGGTCTTGGTGTATGTTGTGCTTTCCTTGTGGATTTGTGACTTGCTGGTTCTGAAAGATTGTTGGCCAGCTTATCATCTGATCCCACTGGGCTTCTAAACTCCACCCCCCCCCCCACCTCTCCGGAATCCCAAGGGGGCACTCACTGGATCTCCCACATCTTACTCTCTTGTAGGCATTTCCTTGTTTCTGTTCTGTTTGCATTCTGGGTGTGTCCTTGGGTCTCACTTGTGGTTCTGATCATCCATTAACTGATCCATGGAGTCTTTCATTTTAACAGTTGTTGTTTTTTGTTTCTAAATATTCTGGTCCTCCCCTTCCCCATCCTCATCAGTCTGGCTGGCTCTCTTCCTTTTTAGTGTTTGTCTACTTTTATGACTGACTTACTCATGGTTGGTTTGGGTTGGAGGGAGTTCCTGGGGCTCATGGATATTTTCCTTGCTTACCGCAAGCCCAGTGAGGTGTTGAGAGTTGTATTTTATTGATGATCTAGTTATTTTGCAGTGAGAGTGCCTTTCGGAAACGTGTTTGCTTTTTTTTTTCCCCAGGATCTGAAGAAATGGTTCTGATTTGGAATTTGTGGTATCACGAGTAGGGATCAAGAGCTTGAGCCAGCACTTAGTTTCCCTAAAGATAGAATGCAAAGAGTGTGAACTGGATTTCAGGGGTAACTTTATGCAAATGGACGTAAGAGTTACAGCGAGTGCTTCTGAAACCACGTACAGCGCCTTCGCTCTGCCTTCCAGCGGTACGCGCGATTCTTGTCTGACCTCCCTTTGCCTAAGGTTGGCCTGTGGGCTTGGCCAGAGCCGGTGAAGCCACAGCGGTTGGCCTGCTTGGTCCCCCTCTGCACCACCCCCCGTCCCTCCCCTACCTCTGTTGGTGCCAGTACACGGTGGCTTCACCAGCTGGGCAGCCCCAGTGCCCATCTTCGTTCAGAAGCTTATCAGAGGTCACTGTTGGCAGGAAACCTCCCCCCTTCAGACTCTGGGCGACTCATTCATTCCCTTTTTGTTTTGCACTACTAGTAATTTGTGTTTGCCGAAGCATTACTTACAAGTAAGTAACGTATAGGTAAGTCAAGTGAGCATTGCTTCCCACGTGGCTCAGTGAAGAATCCACCTGCCACGCAGGAGACGCTGCTTCGATCTCTGGGTCAGGATGATCCCCTGGAGAAGGAAATGGCAGCCTGCTCTAGTATTCTTGCTTGGAAAATGCTACAGAGTCCGAGGAGTCTGGCGGGCTGCAGTCCATGGGGTCTCAGAGAGTTGGACACGATTTAGCAACTAACAACAGTGCATGATTTTCTCCAGGTATTAAATATGATGAGCATTTTCTCCTGGGAAGATCGGCTGTCTGTTTTTGGGTTTATATTAGTGTATCTGAGGGTACGAACATGGTGAGTCGTTAGTAATTGCCAACTTTCAGCTGAAATACAAATGTCATAGTGACTGGAGTTGCATTATTTGAAATTATACCGTGTATGTGAGAATTGTGCATTTAGGTGTCTTGTTTGAAAAGCCATATGGTGTTTTGGAGGAAAGTTATTTCTAAACTTGATACAAATAATTTAAAGGAAAAGTGTGTTCCTGGAAAGAGTATTTGAAATGTTGGCCACAGCATGTATGTTTACCCGCCAGGTGAAAAGTGTGTGCGTGTGTTGGGGGGAGGGGTCTCACCAATAGTGTTCTCTAGTTGAAGTTAGTACAGTATTTTGGGGAAGTATCTTTACTTTTTGTATTTGCCAAGTGAGGCTTTCAAGAGGTTGGTAGTTTGCAGCCTTTGTTGGTTGACAACCCCGCTTCCCTACCCTCGGTTGGTTGCAGGTCGCCAGTACCTTTGGTTACAATGGTAACGTTTTTCATCAGATGACTGTTGGGAGTTCAGAGCAGCCCAGAGTTGCGGGCAGATTGTCTTAGCATGTAACTGATCCTGAAGCCTCAGCTGCTCAGAACATGTGAGAACCGAGGCAGAAGTGCTCCTGACTGTAACAGGTGGTCACAGCGCACATGCACCGAACGCTCCAGGTCTCTCTGGGAGGCCGATCGATCGCCTGTATCTTCGGCACGACGGGCTCGGGCTCCCTGGCTTCCTTAGTGTGCTAGGAGCAGAGAGTTGGAAGGGGAGAGGGAGCCGCTGAGGGCAGGCGAGCCGACCTGAGCAAGTGTGTTCTGAGACAGGCTGCAGAGGGACCCAGGCGTGGCACCTGCAGTCACGGATCACGGGGACTCCTGAGCCCCTCCAGCTGCTGAAGAGCCTGTTTACAGAGAGAAAAGCCCAGGGGTGAAAAGAGCGATCAAAAATGACTTGTAAGAAGTTTGGGGATTTGAGCGACAGAGCTCAGTTTAATTCTGTGATCCGTTCTCCAAAGTGTCTCACTCAGGGATTCCCGACGGCAGAGGAGAGAGAGCGAACGTTGTCATCAGGCGTGGAGGGAAGGGGGTTGCAGGCCCCACCTGGCTTTGAATCCTATCATCCTCCGGAAACTTCTGTGGAGCCAGCAGTGTGCTGCCCAGAATGATCTTTGGCTTGACAAGTGTTTTCAGAGTAATTGCCAGTTAATGCTGCTCCATAAATCTTTGGGCCGGCTTGATGCTTCAGGAAGACGAGCCGGGAGTTGGTGTCTTTGTTCAGCTCCTCACCACCCCCTTAACCCCGGGTTAAGGGCAGGGACCAGCCCTGTCCTCTTCCGTGACGGCACTGGGTGACAGGAGGATTAGCTGATTTTGGTGAAATGTGAATGAGAATATTTGAACTGAGTCACCGATAAACAATTTAAGAAATCTTGTTTCAGCCCTTGTTTGTACCCTTGACGCTGGAAAGACAGTTTCTATCTGAAATCTTGTCTGGGTGTTGAAGGGAGGTGCAGGGACAGTTGCTGCCGCCTCTGCTGCTCTGAGGAGCGGGGTGCTGGCGCTGGGCCCGCCTGCTGCGCGCCTCCGACCCTGGGCTGGCCGGAGCCCCCAGGAAACGTCCTGTCTCCCGGGCTCCATCCTGCATCTCCCATCCCCTCGGCCAGGTTGATCCCTGCAGCCTGATTTCCGTCTGCAAAGAGCCCTTGGAGGCCTTTGACCCAAACAGGCTCCGGCTTGTTGCTACGCTTGAAGCTCTGCAAGTGGGCGTCCAGCTGCCCCCTTGGCTCACCTCACTTCTCACCCATGCAGTTCAAAGGGAACCTCCCCCCCGCCCCCCACGACCTGCCTGACGCCTCAGAGTCCCGAGGAGGCGGCCCTGGCTCTCTGGGCCCCCCACCCCCTGGACTTAGTCCTCTGACTTCCCCCCCTCTCGGGTGTACTCTTTACACTCACAGCAACAGGTATGACTGTTGTGTGATCTCTCTTAAGGGAGGAGCAGTATGTGCGGAGGTGGGGGTGCTGCCTAGAGCAAGACTTGGGGAGCCTTCTCTCGGTGTAGACAGGTGTACACAAGCGGTCAGTGTAGACGGCTGGTTGGCACAGACAGGGGAGAAGGCCCCCTCTGGAGTTACCTGCACCACTGGCCTTCCGCTCCTCCTCGAACTTTCTGAGACAGTAGCATCCCCAGCCGGGGAAAACGCTGGGGTCAACCAGCCCTCCTTTCTCGCCAGCCCGGCTGTGTGAGCCTCCCCCAAAGGCTCCTCTGAGTCCCCCCGGGGACAGAAGCCCCAGGGAGTCCCACTAAAGCACCCGCTGCCCGAGGAGGAAGGGGCTTGAGAGCCTCGTGTGGGGGCAGGTGGGCCTGTGCAGGCTGCGGGCCCCGGGCCTGGCGGCAGGGTCTGCCTCCCCGGGTCAGGGGAGGGGAGCGGAGGTCCTCTCTCCCGCCTGCTGCTCTGCTGCGCGCTCCCCCTCCTGCCCCATCGGGCCATGCAGCGTTGAACTGTTCACAAAAGTTAATGAGAAAACCGAGTGAACAAAAGCTTCCTCGCTCTGTTTCCAAACCAGCTTCTGAGCTGAACCCAGCTTTGCTCGTTGCGTATCTGTCGTCACCCCCCTTTCCCGGAAGGTTTGTCCTGAGTGGGAGACAAGTTCTCGGTCCGGTTGGACATCATTACTGGTCTAGGATGGGTCATCGGTCAGGTTTCTGCTTGTCTGTTACGTGTAAGAGGTTAGTAATGATACGAAAACACGGCGAGCCCGTGGGGAGGTTGACTTTTCTCTGTGTTCCGTACACCTTAGCAGGGGTTAGCGAAGAGCTATTTGGTTAGCATTCTTAAATGATTTATGGGTTTGTTAAAAGTGGCATTTGAAAAATTTCTTCAAGAGTTTATAATGATACCCTTTAAATGTGAACCTTGCTTAAACCTTAAAAAAATCTTTTAAGTTTGAATGATCAGTTATCCGTGAAGCGACAGTACTGTCTATGGATACGTGGGTGGTGCCCGTGATAAAGACTCCGCCTGCCAGTGCAGGAGACGTAAGAGACGCGGGTTCGATCCCTGGGTCGGGAAGGTCCCCTGGAGGAGGGCATGGCCACCCGCCCCAGTATTCTTGCCTGGAGAATCCCATGGACAGAGGAGCCTGGCTGGTTACAGTCATGTGGTCACGCTGAGTCGGACACGCCCGGAGTGTCTTAGCACACACGCAGATCTTCGGCAAGCTTTATAAAAGTTCCTCAGAGTCTGGGAGGCATTACCCCGGGTGAGTTAGAGTTTATGTTAAAGTGTTGGAGGTTATTCTCTAAGACACATGCTAGCTCACACCTTAACAGCAGCAGAAGGAGTCCACTAACTGTCCTTGCCACGAGGACTGGAGCTTTAAGGGTTTCTCATTTCTTGCACTCTATAGTGTAAGTTAGCAGACGATGGTGGGCCGGCTATGAAAAACCAAGCAGGGTCCCAGCCGGCGTTCTCACTTGCCTTTCTCCCCATGGTCTCCATGCTTGGGGTCACTAAGCAGAGGCAGACAGGATGCGACTCAAAGAGCATTTTCTCCTGTGGCTCCTGGCAGCTCCCGGGAATCACCGGTAGGGCTCCTGTGCGCAGCGGCAGGGAAGTCTTTGCATGGACCTAAAACTAGCGGCTAGTTACAGGGTGGAGAGTGAACCGGCTTTCTGTGGGATTCAGCGAATGTGCCAGGAGCATGAACTCAGTGCACCAGCACAGATAACAGGTGTGAATGTCACCGAGGGTTTTGGGTTGAACAGGTGGCCAAAACGAAGCACAAAATGTTGATGGAAAGAAGATCGGAGGTTCCACTTGCCCAGAGTTTTGCCCAAAAGAGAATGTGAAAGTGCGAGAAACCACTTTTGATTTACAGCATGTCACCAGCTTAGCTCACTAAAACTTTACAGTTTTGAATTACTCTGATTCTTTCTCAGATTCATTTTTTGTGGATTTTTGGCGCCATGGGGGATACTCAAAAGGCTGTTGCAGGGCAATCCTAAAAGAGGAAGAAGACCCGAGAATGTTTGGTGTTGTCAACAGCTTCTTTGAAATAAAGAGTTTGGTCTCTTAAGGTCACTTCTCCTTGAATTTGCTGACGCTCGTTTGGCAGGCAGGGGCTTTGAATTTGATGGTCTCATCACCTTACTCACGGTTTCTACATAAAGGCTCTGTCCTAGGAGAGAGAGCTCTGTCCTATGTGTCTAAGGAGAAAAGAAAGTGGAAGTCAAAGGGGGAAAAGCATCCCCTGCTCTAACACCCAGGTTATCCAGCCTAAACCATAGAGGCCTATCGTTAGGGACAGCTCTGTGCATGAATGCAGAGAGAAGTGCATTTACAAGGCTCAGTTATTTCATAAAAACAGAATTCTACCCATGCTGTTCAGAAGGCACATAGAAGTTAACACTGAGGGAATTGTGTATCGTGCTAGAAAAACCTTTTTATGTTAATCGGTCCATTTTTCTCCTACTTTTTTCTTGACTTGTTGAAGATCTTTGTAATTAATCCTACTCTTTGTTATTCATCTTGTAAATATCTGTGCGTGTCCTGGCTCTTAAAGATTTAAAAATCCGTAACATACGTATTTCACCCACAAAGTTAATGAAAATTTACATTTTAATGTAATCCAGTTTTTCTTCCTCATTTCATTTCTCATGTAGGAAATGCTTCCTATCCCCAGATCACTGTCATCTTCTCATCCAAAAGTTTTGCGTCTTAGGGTGAGAAAGCCCTGCGGTTGGTTTTCATGGGGTGCGCTGGGATCTGGTTTGTCTTTCAGCTGCAGATCGTCTGCCGGCTCGGTTTGTTGAACCGGTCACCCTCTCCCTGACCTGCCTGCCCCTCTGCCGTGTGTGAAGTTTCCGTGTGTGTGCGCACGCGTGCGCCAGTTTCTTCTGTTTACCCGCTGTTTGTCTCGCCCTGATCACACCTGACTGTTGTATTTGGTATGGCTTTATAATAAGCCTGGGAAACTTGCCCTGCCGGATGGGGTGACCTTGTTCTCTTTTCAGAGAGATGGCTCAGCACTTTGGTGGCCCGTTCTTCCTCTTCCCCGCCAGGCCGGGGTTGCGAGCGTGGGTCCCTTGGTGGCACTGGAGGTGCACAGTGGGCCCGACAGACGAGTCCACCCGGCGCTCAGCCTCTCGCGGTGCCAGCAGGCTAAGTGGGGTGGCAGCCGGGGGCTCCTTTCATGTTCATTGTCAGAGAAGGCCCCACTGACACGGTGACGTTTGGGGCTTGAAAAGGAAGGAATGCCCCCGGAGGCTGGTGTGTCTGGAGCTGGAGAGACAGCTCGTACCTGAGGTCGGGGTCTCGGGGGTCCTTTGTAGATGTGCCCAATGCTGTAAGTTTGGTCTTTACTGAGGCAGGGAGCCTTGGGAGGGGTGACATACTCAAATTGACATTTTTAAAGGGTTGTGTTGGATGCCATTATATACGGAGAACCAGCTGGGATGGGACCAGGGAGGAAGCTGGAAGACTTCTACTGCTTGAGCAGAAGATGCTGGCTTTGGTACCCGAGGGGCGGATGGAGTAGTGAGGAGTAATTGCCCCCAGGGTCTGTGTCGAAGGTGGAGCTGAGCACGCCTGACTCGAGGACTGGGTGTCGGGTGTCACGGAAGGA
This sequence comes from Neotragus moschatus, assembly GCA_006410615.1. NCBI lineage: Eukaryota > Metazoa > Chordata > Mammalia > Artiodactyla > Bovidae > Neotragus > Neotragus moschatus. The sequence goes on from SJYA01002733.1 coordinate 70,980, forward strand.
GAAGAAGCGGATGGAACCCGGGGTTTTCGGGCTTGCGTCACTCGGAGAATGGGGTCGGCCAGTTCAGACAGGCGAACTGCTCAGGGCTCGGCTTGCGTTTTGTCGCTGGGGAGATCTAAGGGGGTGGATAAATGGGAGTTGGGTTCTGGAAGCGTTAAGTTCGAGATGCCTTCTAGACTCCAGGCGTGGCTGGGCGGCGGCGGCGCTGCAAGCCTAGCGTGTGGGGCACGTGCTTCGGCGGGAGATGCTTTTGGGGGATGTCCGCCTCCGCAGAGCTGGTGCGATTCCCCCACTGGCCTGACTCGGAGTTAGTACGTCTGCGTTGAATAAACCTGGGGCTTCTCAGGTGGCGCAGTGGTAACAGAACTCACCTGCCGGTGCAGGAGACAGGAGAGGCTCGGGTTCGATCCCGGGCCGGAAGATTTCCTGAAGGAGGGCATGGCGGCCGGCCGCGGTCCGCGGGGTCGCGGAGTCGGACACGACCGAGGCGAGTCAGCGCACGGTATCCGACCGTGGTTTTAGAAGCCGGGGGCGGAGGGAACCCAGGCAGTGAGTGTGGGTGGAGAGCCGTGGAAGTCGCGTGTGGCGGACATTCTTACGTGGAGCTGGCGGGGCGGGGGCTGAAGATGCTGTGAAGGAGACAGCGGTGTGGGCAGGAGAGCGGGAGGAGACGGCGCCCCAGGCGGGGGCCCTTCCGGAGGGAACCACTGTGCAGAGTGCCGCTGGGACGACCTGGGATTGACCTTGAGGTCTGGCAGCGGCTGGTGGGGGAGTCCAGGGGCTACACCTGGCGTGGGCTCCTGAGAGCGCGGGAAAAGAGGGACGGAGGCAGTTCTCAGGACCAGATTTTCCGAAAGGGAGCCAGGAGGGCTGGGTAGGCTCCAGTTTCTTTGCTTTAAGATAGACATGACAGAGTGTTGTATGATGCTGGAGAGGGGCTAATGGGAAGAGATGGATGGATGGATCAGGAGTGGGGGGGGGCGGGGAAGGTGGAAGCTGCCTCTCTCTCACCCCTACCTGCCTTTTGGTTCTTAACTCGTGTTTTATTACCCACTTTTAAAAGTTCTTCACAGCCTTTCTTAGATTTATTCAGTTATATTCTCTAACTAGTTAATAATTTCTGCATAGGAAGCCTGTTTAGGCTCCATCACTGTGTCCAGCCACCTTGTTGAACCGTCTCATTTGAAAATGTCCTGGATGCTTTGGATTTATATGTAGGTAGTCATGTTGTGAAAATGGGGGTGATCCTATATTTTTTTCTTCTCACATTTATACCTGTTACTTGTTGACCTTGTTACTTTGGCTGGGACCATCAGTAGTACAGTGTTGAGTATCAGTTATAAAAGCAAGGATTCTTACTTTAAATTTTGAGAGTTCTATAAAATTTTATTAAGGAAAAGCTGTAGATAGTTGCTAAGATACCTCTTTTAAAAAAGAATCTGGTTGAAGTTCTTTCTAGCATGTGAGGAATTCTTAATCCTGAATGGTTAATGAATCGTATGGGATGTGCTTTCTGCATTTATTACAGATTGTCATTTCAGCCCCTCATTCCTTTGAATATTTTAATGTATATCTGATGTTAAGCCGTCCTTGCATTTCTGGGATAAACGCTAGTCATACTGTATTATTTTATGTGTTGTAACAGTCCCTTGAAAGAAAGGTAACCAACTTACTATTTTTTTAAATTATGAAACACTTGCTGAATCTTTGGATTTTTCTGTGTTTTGATTTTCTGTTTTCTTTACCTGTCTATAAAACCATCTGAACTTCCGTTCCCTTTTAAAATGGAAGAGCTCTTTGATGATTCATTAGAGAATTACCTTGTATTGATTTATTGGTGCTTTCTATTAAGTCTGTTGCAGCCTAAAGGTTTTTATATTAGAGTATTTTAGGATATTTAAAAACTTATGCATACTGGATCTATGATTATATGCTTTTGTTTTTTTGTGCTTGTTTCTTACAAATAGTCTATCTCATTTGATTCTACTTAAAATAGTCCACCTTTTGTGGCATTGACTCTGTACATCTTTGCTTTCCACCCATGCTTGCTCTTGGTTCCCTTCTGCCTCCTCTGTCCTCTGGCTCTCTTCCTGGCTTTACTGAGTCGAACACACAGCCCATGCTGTTCTTTCATGAAGGCTATGAAGTTACCTTGTGAGTGCAGCTTTAGCCACATCATACAAGCTTTATTTTTTAAACCTTAAGTCTCTTTAGATTTTTCTGTTTATTTAAAGTAAATTAACTTGTTTGTTTGACTAGGATTTTTTTTCATGTTTTAAAATAAAAAAACTATTTAAAAAAAAGTACAGCCCCAAGGAGTTTGTCTGTTTTTTGAGTGCTTAAATTTAAACAAAGTGAAAATCTCCCTTTACTGCGTATTTTCTAATTGAACTACCCTGTGGCCAGAGAATGGTCTTTATGAAATTTTAATTCTGGAGGTTCCCTTCCGTGATCTTATATCAGGGATTAAATTCAGGGTTTGTTTGGTTCAGAGTTCTGCGTGTGTGTTTGTAGTGTGTACACAGACACAGCGCACACCTGTGCGTGTAAACAGTCGGGTGTTTATCGAGCTGACTATGCTCTGCGATGTGTGGTGTTTCCTTTAATGAATTTTTTCCTTCAAATTCGCTTTCATACGTTGCTACACTAACATGATTTGGGTAGTATTTTCTATATCTTTTTCCTTTTTAATTTAAAAAAGTCTGGTTTTATCTAAAAGTGTCTCTGGATAGCAACATATAGTAAGATTTTTAAAACTTCAGTGTGATGTCTTGTATGAGCTTAGGCTACGCCTTCTGAACCATTTGGGCTTGTTGACATGTTTGCTCTTTTATCCTTTTTTTTTTCTCTTTCCCCTAGTCATTTGTTGGTTTGAGAGATTTTTCTGTATGGATTGGGTATTTATTCATTCTTCTGGCTGGAAGATACAGATTGTCTGACCTTGTGGTTGCCATTAATTTCTTTAGAATCTGCTTAACTGTTAATCCGAATGATCAAATCATTCAGTGATTTCCTCTCAAATGTGACAGGGACTTTGTATTTACCTTTTGAGTGTATCTATTCGCTGCATCTTGTGCTCACTGAGAATGTTTCTGTTCCTTTTAATGTTCCAGAAATGGGAGCTGCATGCAATGCGTTTAAGTTAAGCTTGTCTGTCTTCCTCGAGAGCATAAAGGGCATAGCTCACTGTTCTTCATTGAGAGCTCCAACCTCACCTCCAACCTCACCTCCACTTGATCAAGATTATTGTCTCGTATTTGTTCTCTTTTAGAAATAAACCAGTTTTTAAAAAATCACAGGTTTGAATCTTTGTTTCACTTATCTCTTCCCTTGTATGTGGACTGACTTGTTCCTGAATTGTACCTTCCTTTCTTTCCATTTTTGTCATTTTTGAGATATAATTTGGATACCATAGAATTCCTGCTTTTAAAATGTAAAGATCCATGGTTTTTAATATATTCACACAATTGTACTCACGTTCAGTCAGTTCAGTCACGTCTGACTCTCTGCGACCCCAGGGACTGCAGCACACCAGGCCTCCCTGTCCATCACCAGCTCCCAGAGCTTACTCAAACTCATGTCCATGAAGTCGGAGATGCTATCCAACCGTCTCATCCTCTGTTGTCCCCTTCTCCTCCCACCTTCAATCTTTCCCAGCATCAGGGTCTTTTCCAGTGAGTCAGCTCTTCGCATCAGGTGGCCAAAGTATTGGAGTTTCAGCTTCAGCACTAGTCCTTCCAGTGAATATTCAGGACTGATCTCCTTTAGGATGGACTGGTTGGATCTCCTTGCAGTCCAAGGGACTCTCAAGAGTCTTCTCCAACACCACAATTCAAAAGCATCAGTTCTTTGGTGCTCAGCTTTCTTTATAGTCCAACTCTCACATCCATACGTGACTATTGGAAAAACCATAGCCTTGACTAGTTGGACCTTAGTTGGCCAAGTAATGTCTCTGCTTTTGAATATGCTGTCTAGGTTGGTCATAGCTTCACTTCTAAGGAGTGAGCGTCTTTTGATTTCATGGCTGTATCTCCATCTGCAGGGATTTTGGAGCCCCCCAAATGAAGTCGTTATCACTGTTTCCACTGTTTCCCATCTATTTCCCATGAAGTGATGGGACCAGATGCCATGATCTTCATTTTCTGAATGTTGTTTTAAGCCAGCTCTTCCACTCTCCTCTTTCACTTTCATCTAGAGACTCTGCTCCTCTTCGCTTTCTGCCATAAGGGTGGTGTCATCTGCATATCTGAGGTTATTGATATTCCTCCCGGCAATCGTGATTCCAGCTTGTGCTTCATCCAGCGTTTCTCATGGTGTAAACTGCATGTAAGTTAAATAAGCAGGGTGACAATATGCAGCCTTGATGTATTCCTTTCCTGATTTGGAACCAGTCTACTGTTCCATGTCCAGTTCTAACTGTTGCTTCCTGACCTGCATATAGGTTTCTCAAGAGGCAGGTCAGGTGCTCTGGTATTCCCATCTCTTTCAGAATTTTCCATGGTTTGTTGTGATCCACACAGTCAAAGGCTTTGGCATACNTCATTCTGTCATTTTTGAGATTGCATCCAAGTACTGCATTTCGGACTCTTTTGTTGACCATGATGGCAAGGCAGGTACTATGATAATAAAACAAAATGACAGTAAAAATAACATTTTATAGATCACTGGAATTCAGTGTTGCTAGCTGGCTTCTTTTTCTTTTTTTCATTGAAAAAAGCAAACTAGTTGTGACAATAGGAAATTGGCTTAGCTTTCTAATAATTGACCTGTAGGATAAATAAATCAAGAGGAAACAGTCTTCTAATGTGAAGTAAAGTTCTTAAGAGAGTTAGACAAGCAAAGAAAGGCATGTACTTATAATGACAAGATAGAAAAGAGTAGATTAGGTAAAAGAGAAACATAAAGAAGAAAAATTTGGGAGTCATAACACCATTGTTCTTAGAACGTGAATGATGTTTTGAACCCAGACCTTGCTTGGCTTCCCTGTGTGAATGAGCAACTAAAGTCTAAATTTCAGGAAGTAGTCAAGACATGTCTGAGAGGTGCTACTAATATAATGTCCATCACCATTCATAAACATCTCAATAGCTAGTAGCACCTCATGCTGTCTTGAGAGCAAGAATAAGATTTTATTTTTATGTAAAACATAAAATTTATTAATTTCACATTTGTCATAGAATATGTGTATTTTCTAAATGCTTAATAAATGTGGTCAGTGCTTGAGGCTGCATTAGAAAACACTGGAGTGATTTCTTTCCTTTGCCCTCAATACTTGTAGCTAATTCAGGGGCCAAGTGGAACAGTAGCCATTATAAATGACACCGTTTTATAAACAGGCATTTCAAATGCCAAAGACATCTGAATTAGCATTTTGTTACATTCCATAATTGCTTAATTATTATCAATTAAGTGTGCGTCACAAGCATATGGTAGCTTCCCATCTGTTCATTTCTTCCTCTCAATTTGTTATTTTCATTAATTTAGTTGATGGTGAACGTATTTAACCAAATCAAACTAATTAATAACAATACGCTAGGTCAGGGCCTTTCTCTTTGTATGTCATACTTGTTCATCAGTAGCTGACTTCTACAATGTCATCAAATTTGAGTAGAGTAAAATATTTCAGAGATTGAAACTAAAGTTGAAAACCAAAGATTCCTAAATTTAAGTCATTCCTAATTCCTGAGTAATATCATTTTGAGTAATTTAAACTTTCCACATATAATTTCCCTTGAAGATTTTTCAGGTTTTATTTTATGCAAATGAAAAAATATAAATTATTCTAGGTGGTATATTTTTGTCTTAAAAAACACATGAATGTCCCTTATAGTGCAGTATGGTGGGAAGAAACTCTAGCCTTGAGTACTAGCTCCCCCATAGTGAAAACTACTTCTGAATTTTCATATGGCAACCTACTTCTCTCTCTTCTGGTGAAGAAAAGCTATTGGATTACCGGATATGCATCAGTTACTAAATTCCAGTGCCAAGGTAAATGGAGGTTGATGTATCTACTGGAAAACATGTAATTTTAAATACATTTTATGAAAGACAGTAAAAAGTAACAATAAAAAGTAAAATGCTGACATTAGCTCAATATTGAGCTAAAAAACAATATTACATAGGAACCTGGAATGAAGTCTAAGAATTGAGATAAATAGTGATCAAACAGGAGATGGCAAGAGTGAACATAGACATTTTTAGGAATCAGTGAACTAAAATGGAATGGGATGGGTGAATTTAATTCAGATGGCATTATATCCACTACTGTGGGCAAGAATCCCTTGGAAGAACTGGAATAGCCCTTATAGTCAACAAAAGAGTCCAAAATGCAGTACTTGGGTGAAATCTTAAATGACAAAATGATCTCTGTTCATTTCCAAAGTAAACCATTCAATATCACAGTAATCCAAGCCTATACCTCAACCAGTAATGTTGAAGAAGCTGAACTTTAACAGTTCTATGAAGACCTACAAGATCTTCTAGAAATAACACACACACACAAATGTCCTTTTCATTATAGGGGACTGAAATGCAAAAGCAGGAAGCAAAAATATACCTGAAGTAACAGGCAAATTGGGCCTTGGAGTACAAAATGAAGCAGGGCAAAGGCTAATAGAGTTTTGCAAGAGAACACACTGGTCATAGCAAACACCCTCTTCCAACAACACAAGAGAAGACTCTACACATGGACATCACCAGATGGTCAACACCAAAATCAGACTGATTATATTCTTTGCAGCAGATAGTAGAAAAACTATATACAGTCAGCAAAAACAAGACGAGGAGCTGACTGGCTCAGATCATGAACTCCTTATTGCCAAATTTAGAATTTAATTGAAGAAAGTAGGGAAAACCACTAGACCATTCAAGTTCAGTTCAGTGCAGTTCAGTCGCTCAATCATGTCTGACTCTGCGACCCCATGAATCGCAGCACGCCAGGCTTCCCTGTTCATCATCAGCTCTCAGAGTTCACTCAAACTCATGTCCATCGAATTGGTGATGCCATCCAGCCATCTCATCCTCTGTTGTCCCCTTCTCCTCCTGCCCCCAATCCCTCCCAGCATCAGAGTCTTTTCCAATGAGTCAAGTCTTCGCATGAGGTGGCCAAAGTACTGGAGTTTCAGCTTTAGCATTATTCCTTCCAAAGAACACACAGGGCTGATTTCCTTTAGGATGGATTGGTTGGATCTCCTTACAGTCCAAACTACTCTCAAGAGTCTTCTCCAACACCACAGTTCAAAAGCATCAATTCTTTGGCGCTCAGATTTCTTCACAGTCCAACTCTCACATCCATACATGACCACTGGAAAAACCATAGCCTTGACTAGATGGACCTTTGTTGGCAAAGTCATGTCTTTGTTTTTCAATATGCTATCTAAGTTGGTCATAACTTTCCTTCCAAGGAGTAAGCATCTTTTAATTTCATGGCTGCAGTCATCATCTGCAGTGATTTTGGAGACCATTCAGGTATGACCTAAATCAAATCCCTTACAATTATACAGTGGAAGTAACAAAATAAATTCAAGGGATTAGATCTAATAGACAGAGTGCCTGAAGTACTCTGGATGGAGGTACGTGACATTGTATAGGAGGCAGTGATCAAGACCATCCCCAAGAAAAAGAAGTGTGAAAAGGCAAAATGGTTGTCTGTGGAGACCTTATAAATAGCTGAGAAAAGAAGAGAAGTCAAAGGTAAAGGAGAAAAGGAAAGATATACCCATTTGAAAGCAAAGTTCCAAAGAATACCAAGGAGAGATAAGAAAGCCTTCCTCAGTTATCAATGCAAAGAAATAGAGGAAAACAATAGAAGGGAAAGACTAGAGATCTCTTCAAGAAAATTAGAGCTACCAGGGGAACTCTACCAGCCCATCTTCATGCAAAGATGGGCTCAATAAAGGACAAAAATGGTATGGACCTAACAGAAGCAGAAGATGCTAAGAAGAGGTGGCAAGAATACACAGAAGAACTATACACAAAAGATCTTCATGACCCAGATAATCACGATGATGTGATCACTCAATTGAGCCAAACATCCTGGAATGTGAAGTCAAGTGGGCCTCAGGAAGAATCACTATGAACAAAGCTAGTGGAGGTGATAGAGTTCCAGTGGAGTTATTTCAAATGCTAAAAGATGATGCTATAAAAATGCTACACTCAATATGCCAGCAAATCTGGAAAACTCAGCAGTGGCCACAGGACTGGAAAAGGTCAGTTTTCATTCCAATCCCAAAGAAAGGCAATGCCAAAGAATGCTCAAACTACCTCATAATTGCACTCATCTCACACTCTAGTAAAGTAATGCTCAAAATTCTCCAAGCCATGCTGCAACAGTACATGAACCATGGACTTCCAAATATTCAGTCTGGATTTAGAAAAGACAGAGGAACCAGAGATCAAATGGCCAACATCTGTTGGATCATGGAAAAAGCAAGAGAATTCCAGAAAATCGTCTACTTCTGCTTTATTGACTATGCCAAAGCCTTTGACTGTGTGGACCACAATAAACTGTGGAAAATTCTGAAAGAGATGGGAATACTAGACCACATTCTGTGCCTCCTGAGAAATCTGTGTGCAGGTCAGGAAGAAACAGAAGCAGATATGGAACAATGGACTGTTTCCAAATTGGGAAAGGCGTATGTCAAAGCTGTATATTGTCATACTGCTTATTTAACTTAAATGCAGAGTACATCATGTGAAATGCTGGGCTGGATGAAGCACAAGCTGGAATCAAGATTGCTGGGAGAAATATCAATAACCTCAGATATGCAGATGACACCACCCTTATGGCAGAAAGTGAAGAGGAACTAAAAAGCTTCTTGATGAAAGTGAAAGAGGAGAGTGAAGAAGCTGGCTTAAAACTCAAGATTCAGAACCTGAGATCATGGTATCCGGTCCCATCATCTCATGCCAAATAGATGGGGAAACAATGGAAACAGTGACAGGCTTGGTGACTGCAACCATGAAATTAAAAGATGCTTGCTCCTTGGAAGAAACACTATGACCAACCTAGACAGCATTTTAAAAAGCAGAGACATTACTTTGCCAACAAAGGTCCATCTAGTCAAAGCTATGGTTTTTCCAGTAGTCATGTATGAATGTGAGTTTTGGACCATAAAGAAACCTGAGTGCTGAAGAATTGATGCTTGTGTGTGTGTGTGTGTGTGTGTGTAATAAAGTTTTATTAAAGTATGTCACGCGAGTGTATTTTCCTTGGTTCTTTGTCTCATCACAACAAAGATTTGGACGGACAGACATTAAAGCCCTTGGTGCGTCACAGCTCTCGGGTCTTGACAAACCGTGTTATAGCTCTTAGGCAAATCAGTATTACAGCTCTATTTTATTTAGAAGATAGTAGGAGAATTCGTCCTCGAAGCGTGAGGGCATGCCAACCCAAAGACTCAAAGAGAAGAGAGTGTGGAGGAGCGCTTGGGGGAGGGAGAGAGAGAGAGGGAGAGAGAAAGAAAGAACACAGGCATGCAGGAGAGAAAGAGAGGGAGAACGCGCTTTGGCTCCTCCTTTTATATGTTTTTTCCTCCACCTGGGCCTGCAGTATGCAAATAGGGCTTAGCCAGGAGTGCTGTTTGTTCCACCTGAAGTCTTCACTCTGGTCCTTGGACCTTCCCTTGACCTTCCTTGTCTTTTAGCCCCCGCCATTTTGGACTCCTTTTCACTATTCCACCTACCTAACAAAGTATAAAGGAGATAGTGAAAGCTTCTGATATAGACATCAGAAGGGGGTAGAAAGAGTACTCGCTTGCTAGTGTTAGCAATGGAGTTATATACTCTCCAAGGAATCCAAAGAATGTCTGGAGGTTGTAAAGACCAGACCTACTCCCATAATTTACATTTTAAGATAACAGGATTAGCCAGAAGGTTTAATCCAGAGATTATCCTCAGGCAGGATACATTGTTGTTATATAATCCTTGTAAAAACCAGACCTACTCCCATAATTTAAATTTTAAAATAACAGGATTAGCCAGAATGTTTAATCCAGAGACTGTCTTCAGGCAGGATACATAATCCTAAGGAATGTAGAGGGAAAAAAAAGTTTGTCCTTTCTTCCTCCTTTGGAGAAGGCCCTGGCACCCTACTCCAGAACTCTGGCCTGGGAAATCCCATGGACAGAGGAGCCTGGTGGGCTCCAGTCCATGGGGTCGCACAGAGTCGGACACATTGAGTGACTTCACTTTCACTTTTCACTTTCATGCATTGGAGAAGAAAATGACAACCCACTCCAGTGTTCTTGCCTGGAGAATCCCAGGGACAGTGGAGCCTGGTGGGCTGCCGTCTATGGGGTCGCACAGAGTAGGACACGATTGAAGCGACTTAGCAGCAGCAGCAGCAGCTTCCTCCTTGGGAATTCCAGACCCCTCTCTCCTTGGGGACCCCTAGACTTCTTATCAACTTGCCTAGTTAATGACTCTCTAATTTCCCCTTTTCTTTCAGGAGAATTATGTTGCCAAGGGAAAGGGGCATCATTTTCATTCCATAACTACTTCCTGCTGTTTAGGGGTGTGGTCCCTAAATTGTTGAGGCAAAATATTCTCCTAACCCTCATTTTGAGGGTCTCTGATCCAGGGGCCCCAAGTAATAGTTGGAGGAGGCTGTGACACTCATAGGAGCTTGGACAACCATTTGCAAATTAAAAGCTTTTAGATGGCTGGAAAACCCATTATACAGTTATAGACGTAAGGCAAAATAGTCATTAAAACAAGTTAAAATAAAAATTAAAAGTCATGTTATGTCCATAGTTACATCAGTCCATCTTAGGATTGTTAGATGTCATCAGTTTAAGAAGAAGCATCACATGCGATTGTTGTTGAAGGTATTTGCAGACTTGGAGAAAGTCTTTTCCTTGAAGTGGAGATGTCCACCACGGGAAGCCTTCCACTGATGAAGAGGGGAGCACTCCACAGACCCAGCAGTTAGACTGATTATGAAAGGCAGTGTAGGAGTGAGCCCAGGACAGGAAGGCATTGTCTTGAGGATCAAACGGCAGATTCAGGACTTCTGGAGTCAGCAGAAGTAGGCTCACATAGATTAGCAGGCCCATCTTTTGGCTCATCCAGACAGTCCCACTACGAAGGTGGATCAGGAAGAAAGTGGGCCAAGGGCTTCAGTAAGCACGGAGTAAGTTGCCCCAATGTCTAAAAGGAAATCGAAGGATTGGCCCCCCACAGTTATTAATACCTGGGGTTCCTCAAGTGTAATTAGGACGGGAGCTTGTCTGGGGACCTCTGGGCACCTTCCATCCTGTTTGTCTTGAGTCCGACCCCTGAAACCTATGCCTCTGGGCGTAGTCTCTCTTCCAGTGTGGTCCTTTGCAGAAGTGGAGCCGGGGGCGGCTTAGATGCCTGAGGGCTATTCCAATTGAGATGCCTCTCCTTTCCACAGTAATAGCAAGCCCATCCCTTTTCACCTGGGTCCCTCTGGGCATTTTTCTCTGGCTGTTTAAGAACAGTTTTCATCGCCATTTCCAGGGTTTCCTCCTGTTCCTTTGCCTTTTTCTGCCTTTCTTTCTTTTCCTCATATCCCCTACCATGATAGACTGTCTGAGCCAGCAGTAACAGATTATCTAAAGACTGATTTGGTCCATAAGCCTGTTTTGATAGCTTACTGTGGATATCTGGAGCTGACTGAGTGAGAAATATATCTTTTAAGATCACGTTTCCCTCTTCGCTTTCAGGATCAATCTCAGTGAATCTGCAAAGGGCTTCTCTCAGTCTATCTAGGAATTTACCAGGAGTTTCTTTTTCCTTCTGTTCTATGTTTGACAATTTGCCATAGTTTAAAGGCTTAGCACACACCTGCCTGAGTCCTTCAAGAATACATCTGACAAAATGACTGTGACCCCATCTTCCTTTAGCTGTGTTGTAGTCCTAGTCTGGTTCTCTAGTTGGGACTGCCTGATTCCCAGTGGGGAGGGCGGCTATCTCATCCTCCCTCTTCCCTACTGATTGATTACCAAGCCCTTCATCTCCATAAGCAACCGCTTTTCCCAAATCTCGACTCTTTGAGTCGGGAGTCAGCGTTTGTCCCAAGATACACATCACATCCTTCCAAGTAAGGTCATAAAGCAGGGTAACACCTTTAAAAGCTCTAATATATTTTTCTGGGTCCTCTAAATAGTCTCCCAGATCCTCCTTGATTCTTTGTATTTCTTGATAAGAAAAAGGCTTATTAACTCTCATAGACTGATTATTTCTCCTGGTGGGTGCTTCATGAAGAGGAGACAGCTTCTGTGGCTGTTGCTCAGTCTCTCTGGATGCTCTGAGCATATGATCCCAGGGATAGGTTGGAGAAACTTGCTTTTCTTTATCTCTTTGTCTCCTGTCCTACATCTCATCTAGCAAAGTAGGAGGACTGGAGGGAGCTGAAAGAGTCATACCCAAATCTATACATTTAGGACATAAGTCTGGCATATTTCGCAGAGAGAAAAAAGGCAACACATAGGCTACTTCTACTCATTTCCCTTGTTTTCTACAGAACCGGTCTAATGGTAAAACAGCATTATACTTAAGAGACCCTACAACTGGTCACCATTCTCCGTCCTCCAGTAGGTACCACGGCCATGCAGTATCATATAGGAAGACCAGGTGTGTCTTCTTTAAGCCCTGGGGATCAAATCTATCCCAGTTTTTCAGGATACAGTTCAAAGGAGTGAGGCTGGAATTGTTAGCTCTCATCTTGTCCTGAAGAATCCCAGACGAGCCTCCAAGACGAAAGGTTGTCGTTCAACCATGCAAAGATGCTGGGATCCTTGGCCTCTGAAGGAGAAGAATTCAATCTGGGGCCAGAGAAAAGGCTTGATTGCTCAGAGCTTTTGTGTAATAAAGTTTTATTAAAGTATAAAGAAGATAGAGAAAGCTTCTGACATAGACATCAGAAGGGGGTAGAAAGAGTATCCCGAATTGATGCTTTTGAGCTGTGGTGTTGGAGAAGATTCTTGAGAGTCCCTTGGACTGCAAGGAGATCCAACCAGTCAATCCTAAAAGAGATCAGTCCTGGGTGTTCATTGGAAGGACTGATGTTGAAGCTGAAACTCCAATACTTTGGCCACCTAATGTGAAGAACTGACTCATTGGAAAAGACCCTGATGCTGGGAAAGATTGAAGGTGGTAGAAGGGGACAACAGAGGATGAGATGGTTGGATGCCATCACTGACTTGATGGACATGAGTTGGAGCAAGCTCTGGGAACTTGTGATGGATAATGAAACCTGGTGTGCTGCAGTCCCAGTGTTGCAAAGAGTCATATATGATTGAGTGACTGTACTAAATGGAACTGAGTGTGTATCTGTTAACTGGAGAAAGAAATGGCGACCCATTGCAATTTTCTTACTTGGAAAATTTCATGGACAGAAGAGCCTAGTGGGCCATAGTCCATGGGGTTGCAAAGAGTCATAGATTACTGAGTGACTGAGTAGGCACACATTTATCTGTTAACCAAGACATGATTTAATTTATTCTTCCAATTTGGTAACCATAAGTTTGGCTTCTATGTCTGTGAGACTGTTTCTGTTTTGTAAAGTTCATCTGCATCATCTTCTTAGATTCCATATATAAGTGATTTCATATGATATATATCTTTCTCTCTCTGACTTACTTAATACGATAATCTTTAAGCCCACCCATGTTGCTGCAAATGGCACTTCATTCTTCTTTGTGGCTGAGTAATATTCCATTGTATATATGTACCACATCTTCTTTATCCATTCATCTACTGATGGACACTTAGGTTGTTTCCATGTCTTGGCTATTGTAAATAGTGCTACTATGAACCTTGGGGTGCATGTATCTTTTTGAATGAGAGTTTTTATTTTTTAGAGCTATATGTCTAGGACTGGATCATATGGTAGTTCTATTTTTAGTTTTTCAAGGAACCTCCATATTGTCCTCCACTGAGGCTGTACCAATTTACATTCCCACTCACAATGTAGAGGTCTTCCTTTGTGGCTCAGTGGTAAAGAATCTGCCTACAATTGCAAGAAATGTGGGTTCAATCCCTGAGTCAAGAAGATCCTCTGGAGAAAGAAATGGTAACCCACTCCAGTATTCTTGCTTGGGAAATCCCATGAACAGAGGAGCCTGGTGGGTTACAGTCCATAAGGTCGCAAAAGTGTTGGACATGACTTAGTGACTAAGCAGCAACAACAATTATATATATATATATAATAGTGCTTCATAGTATGGTTTACTGTGGTACATGTTGCATTGGTATTCCCATGTCTCTCAGAATTTTCTACAGTTTATTGTGATCCACACAGTCAAAGGCTTTGGCATAGTTAATAAAGCAGAAATAGATGTTTTTCTGGAACTCTCTTGCTTTTTCCATGATCCAGAGGATGTTGGCACTTTGATCTCTGGTTCCTCTGCCTTTTCTAAAACCAGCTTGAATATCTGGAAGTTCACGGTTCATGTATTGCTAAAGCCTGGCTTGGAGAATTTTGAGCATTACTTTACTAGCATGAGAGATGAGTGCAATTGTGCGGTAGTTTGAGCACTCTTTGGCATTGCTTTTCTTTGGGATTGGAATAAAAACTGACCTTTTCCAGTCCTGTGGCCACTGCTGAGTTTTCCATATTTGCTGGCATAGTGAGTGCAGCATTTTCACAGCATCATCTTTCAGGATTTGAAATAGCTCAACTGGAATTCCATCACCTCCACTAGCTTTGTTCATAGTGATGCTTTCTAAGGCCCACTTGACTTCACATTCCAGGATGTCTGGCTCTAGATGAGTGATCACACCATCGTGATTATCCAGGTCATAAAGATCTTTTTTGTATAGTTCCTCTATGTATTCTTGCCACCTCTTCTTAATATCTTCTGTTTCTGTTAGGTCCATACCATTTCTGTCCTTCATTGAGCTCATCTTTGCATGAAATATTCCCTTGGTATCTCTAATTTTCTTGACGAGATCTCNAAGATCTTTTTTGTACAGTTTTTTTGTGTATTCTTGCCACCTCTTCTTAATATCTTCTGTTTCTGTTAGGTCCATACCATTTCTGTACTCATGTTACCATTACCTAATTTCACAACATTTCCACACCTCAGGAAGAAGCTCCATACCCATCGGCTGTGAGTCCCCACCCCTGGACCCCTGGGAAGCACTAATCTGATTTCTCTGTCAGTCTGTCTATACTGCGTGTTTCAGGGAGATATCGAGTACATGTGTGGTTTCTCTGCCTGGTTTCCTTGCTAATATGCTAATGATTTAGCGTAAGGTTTTCACTTCATGGGAAATAGATGGGGAGACAGTGTCAGACTTTATTTTTCTGGGCTCCAAAATCACTGCAGATGGTGACTGCAGCCACGAAATCAAAAGACGTTTACTCCTTGGAAGAAAAGTTATGACCAACCTAGACAGCATATTCAAAAGCAGAGACGTTACTTTGCTGACTAAGGTCCGTCTAGTCAAGGCTATGTTTTTTCCAGTAGTCATGTGTGGATGCGAGAGTTGGACTGTGAAGAAGGCTGAGCACCGAAGAATCCATGCGTTTGAACTGTGGTGCTGGAGAAGACTCTTGAGAGTCCCTTGGACTGCAAGGAGATCCAACCAGTCCATTCTGAAGGAGATCGGCCCTGGGATTTCTTTGGAAGGAATGATGCTAAAGCTGAAACTCCAGTACTTTGGCCACCTCATGCAAAGAGTTACTCATTGGAAAAGACTCTGATGCTGGGAGGGATCGGGGGCAGGAGGAGAAGGGGACGACCGAGGATGAGATGGCTGGATGGCATCACTGACTCGATGGGCGTGGGTCTGGCTGAACTCCGGGAGTTGGTGATGGACAGGGAGGCCTGGCGTGCTGCAATTCATGGGGTTGCAAAGAGTCGGACACGACTTAGCGACTGAACTGAACTTTCATGTATCAGTGCACTGTTTCTTTTATGATTGAATAATTTGCCATTTTGTGACCAAACCACGTTTTGATTATTCCTTCATCACTGATGGATATTTGAGTTATTTCTGTATTTGTGTGTGTGTGAGGAGTAATCCTGCAGTGAACGTTTATGTAGAAGTTTTTATGTGAATAGTTTCCGTTCTCTTGAATATGTATTTAGGGGTAGACTGGATTACATCTTTGAATTATTTTAGCAAGGATTTGAGGTAGTAACTTCTTGACGCTTGAACATCTGAAGATCTTACTGTTGTCATTGTTGATGACTTTTTAGCTGGGAATAGATTTTATTGGTTGACAGTTAAAATTTATGAGCTTTGCAGCTGATGAAAAATGTGCTCTCTTCTTTACAAGTCATCTGAGTTTCTGGGGCTTTGAGACTTCTTACCCATGATAGTTCCGTAGTTTCAGTACTGTGAGTCTAGGAGTGGATATGATACACTTTTGATCCGAGCGTGTGAATGATGTGAGGATGTTTGGCCCTTTTAATCTTTGCTTCTGCCTTGAGGAATTGTGTCCCTGTGTTCACACAGTAAAATAGGTCTGTAGTTTCCTCTCCTCGTTTCATGTTAGAGTCATGTTTGCATCATAAAACGAGTTATGAAGCATTCCCTTCTCACTTTCTGAAGTCGGCTTTGATTCTTTATGAATGTTCACTAGACTTTATCAGTGGAACCATCTGAAATTTGTGTTGATTTACATCATGAATCACTATCTTTTTTGGTTTTTGGTTTTTCTGTTGGTTTTCTAGCTGTATTTTATTCCTTTTTTTTTTTTTTTTTTTTTAGGGGTGTGTAGTGGTTGCTCTCTGGGGATTGCAGAATGCATTTTGGCTTTGTCCCAGTCTAGTTAGTATTGGTATTGAGCCGCCTTGGGTGAAATCCAGAATTTCTTCAATAGTATATTTCGGTCTCCTCCCTCTTACCTGTGATGGTGGTATCACATGTATTTCATCTAAGCAGGTTTTGCTGTAGTATATTTCCATTTTCTCCTCTTATCCTCAGTATTGCCGAGTGTTACATTTATATACCTTGTAAACTCATTGGTAGTGCTGTAGTTTTTGCTTTTAAGTTGTCATGTTTTATAGAAGCTAAGAAGTATAGTCATCCCTTAGTGTCCATAGGGAATTGGTTGTAAGACAGCCATGCACACCAAGTCTGCCCATGCTCCAGTTCCTCATGGAAAACGTCGTGCTTTCATATAATCTGCACATCCTCCCACATACTTTAAGTCATCTCTAGATGACTTACAGTTTCTAACAGTGTAAGTGCTATGTAAATGGTGGCCAGTGTGTTACATATTCAAGTTTTGCTTTGGGGGACTTTCTGGAAGTTTTTTTCCCTGAATATTTTCAGCCTGCTCTTGGCTGAGTGAGTGGATGTGGAGCGTGTGGACGCTGTCCTCACACAGTGACTGTCTCTGCTTTATTTCTCCGTGTGTATTTCAGGGACCATCTGTTGTGATTGCCATTCAGACGAGGGCTTTTTCTTTGTTTGTTTGTTTGCATTTCTTACAGTCGCATCTGCTTGTGATGAATTGTTTTCTGTTAGAAAGTGTCCTCATTTCACCCGCAACTTTAAAGGATAGCTTTGCTGGATGCTAGAGTTCTTGGTTGACAGGTGTTTTTGCTTTTGCTTTTGCTTCCCTGCCTTCTTTGGCAGGTAGGATGTTTAGTTCCAGTGTCTTCAGGCTTCCATAGTTTCTTAACGAGAAGTCAGCCTATGTTCTTATCTTTATCGTCTTTGTTTCCTTGCGCATAATCCGTCGCCTTTCTTTGGCCGATTTCAAGGTTTTATCTTTGGCTTTTAGCGGTATGACCAACATGTGTCTTAGTAGTTTTGTCTTTATTCTGTTCAGGGTATGTTGAGCTTCTGGTGGATATTTCAGACGTCTTCAGAAACGGTTTTCGCGTTTCTTCTGGGTTCCACTCAGCGTGCTGCTTCCTGCCGTCACACGTGTGTGAAGACTCTGCTCACCTCTTGCTCTTCTCTCGCCTTCGGACTCTTCTGCATTCAGGATCACTACGGATGTCAGAAGAAAGCGTCCATTGGTCGTCAGTCTGTCTGCTGAGTTCATTTTACTCTTTGTCTTGTTCCTTTGTCCCTCTGTGCCAAGTCTTTTGACCTGTTTGTTAGCGGCTTAAATCCCGAATCCAGGCTCACTTGGAGCCAGCTTCTGTTGACCGTCTTCTTATCTGCATGTGGGTCACTCTTTGCTGTGGCTTTGGTTGTCTGGGTGAAAACTGGACATGTTATAGTGACCCTGGGCCGAGGCATTCCTCTGAGGATAATTGGAGTTTTATTAGGTTGGTGCAAATACATAATTATGGCTTTAGACTGTGAATTTCAAATCACTGTAACCAGGACATGAGTCTGAGTAAACTCTGGGAGATAGTGAAGGGTGGGGCGGCCTGGTGTGCTGCAGTCCATGGGGTCACAAAGTGTTGGACACGAGTGAGCGGCTAAACAACAAGGCTCGAACACATCGTTATTAATCAAAACAAGAGCCATTACAATCAACACATTTGCCAATTAGAAATAGGTTTGTTTATGCATAGGAATAAAGAAAAAAATCCATGCTTCGGGATTCTTTGACCTCTTGGAAAGCATTTTCTGCGTGCTGCTGGTTGTAGAAGCGTTTTCCTTGCAAAAAGTTATCACGGTGCTTGACGAAGTGGCTGTTGGTTGGTGAGAGGTCAAGTGAGTGTGGTGGATGGCAGAACTTGGTAAGCCAGGCTGTTCAGCTTTTGAAGCACTGGTTATATCGAGTGCAGTCGGGTTGCTGTGGGAATGAGTCGGGCCGTTTCTGTTGACCAGTGCCGGCTGCAGGCTTTGCAGGTCTCGGGTGCTGACCGGTGCCGGCTGCAGGCTTTGCAGGTCTCGGGTGCTGACCGGTGCCGGCTGCAGCCTTTGCAGGTCTCGGGTGCTGACCGGTGCCGGCTGCAGCCTTTGCAGGTCTCGGGTGCGTCTCATCAGTTTGCTGACGATACTTCTCGTATGTGATGCTTTCGCAGGGGTTCAGAAATCCTGTCGCGGATAGACTGGCAGCAGACCACCAGCCTGTGGCCAGGACCCTTTTTCGGTGTGAGTTTGGCTTTGGGAAGTGCTTTGGAGCTGCCTCTCAGTCCAGCCGCTAAGCTGGTTGTTGCCAGTTATCGTGTACAATCCACTTTTCATCGCGTGTCACAATCCGATCAGTGTGTTGACCGGTTTGTTGTTGTCGCACAGAATGAGAGAAGATGACGCTTCAGAGCGATGGGTTTTTTCCCTCTGGTCAGCTCATGAGGCACTCTGGAGAAGGAGATGGCAGCCCGCTCCAGTGCTCTTGCCTGGAGGATCCCATGGACAGAGAAGCCTGGTGGCCTACAGTCCACGGGGTTGCCAAGAGTCGGACACGACTGAGTGACTTAACACGCGAGGCTGTCACTTATCCAGCTTTTTCACCTTTTCCAATTTGCTTCAAATGCCCAGCAACCATAGAATGGTTGATGTTGAGTTCTTGAGCATCTTCCCGTGTAGTTTTAAGGTCAGCTTCAGCATTCCCTCAGTTGGTCATTGTCACCTTGCAGTGTCCAGCCGCTGCACTCCTCACCTGCGAGGCTCTCGTCTCCTTGCAGAACTTCTGGAGCCACCACGGCATGGTACATGTGTTAGCGGCTCCTGGGCCAAACGTGTCGATGTTGTGAGTTGTCTCCACTGCTTTACAACCCATTTTGAACTCAAATAAGAAAAATCGTTTGAATTTGCTTTGTGAATACCGTAGTTTCCGTAGCCTAAAGTAAATATAAGATAAACAGCAAGTTAGAAATCATTAACAAAAAAACTATAAAGCAAGAAATGTGCATTAAATGTAGTTATGTTATACATCATTTTAAGAACGTATTCCAATATCAAACGGCACATCAACAAGCAAAAACCATGATTATATTACAGCAGTTATTAATAAATGCTTGGAGTCAAGCTGTGAACTTCCTTTTTCCTCTCATAGGCATTTTACATCTCTGATCTGTTCTTGCCTTTTTGTTTCTTCATTCTCGCACCCCGGGCCTGTAAGATTTGGAAGTTGGCTTACCATCCAGGTAGAAATGGCCTTGCTGTCTACATGGTCTTTCTTCTGGGGTTTCCCTGGGCTCTAGTTGATCTGCCAGCTTTGGGCTTTGTACTTTAATGTCTCAAGCCTTCTACAAGCTGAGCACAGCTGGGACAGAGCATTCCATTCACAGGTCAGGCTCCATGCTCCTCTTTAAATGAAACGCTTTCTTACTGGTCTCTGACTGCTGTTTCCCCAGGCCACTGGTGGGTTCCTTTGAGCATCTGTAGTTCAGCCGTCAGCCAGATATTTCAGCATTTTCTGTTCCAGATTTGAGCGTTGCTCCTTCTATGATGCTGCTGCTGCCTAAAAGCCCTGAATTTCTAGTTGCTTTCCCAACTCTGAACTCTCGTACCTGGCACCTTCAGCTGTGAAGGGTCTGGTCTTTTCCCACCACCATTTTTGCAGCCACGACTCTGGGGATTAGGCAGCGTCCGCATAGCTACCTTTCTTAGACCTTAGGGTTGTTACTTTTGAGATTGAACCCTTTCCCTGGCTCCTGGATGAGATGGCATCGCCGACTCACGGACATGAGTTTGAGCAAGCTCCAGGAACACAGGGAAGCCTGGCATGCTGCAGTCCATGGAGTTGCAAAGAGTCGGACACAACTGAGCAACTGAAGGAACCGGCTTCTGTAAGCACTGTCTTTAGGTAGTTTAATTTTTTTTTCCAGTTCATGTTTCATAAATGTTATCAGTGTTCTCATGACCACCTCAGTCCTCCTGCCATTACAGAGAAGTGGCTTTTGGTTTGTTTGGAACTATTAGGGAACTTTTATCTGTTTCAGGAGCATGTCTTCCTGGGTACTTTCATTGCTTTGTAGGGTTTTTTTTTTTTTTTTCTTTTTTTCTTTGTAATATGTCTGTATGAGATTCAACCACTGTCCTTCTTCTGCTGTTCATTTTTATTTAAAAGTAGCCTCTGCACTTCTGGAAGGAAGGCACGGGTCAGGAGAGGGCTTCTCAAGGCGCGGCCCTGAGCTCCCGCTTGTTGGCACCCGGCCTGGTCCTCCTGAGGCCCGGCTCTGCCCTGCATCCTCGCCTTCACCTCTCACCTGGGCCTCCTCTGTCCACTGCCCCAGCCGCCCGAGTCTGCTCAAGTTTTAGCTGGTCCCTAGCGGTTTCCCTCAGCGGAAGGAACTCTGCTGGCTTGGTCTTGAGAACTCTGAGGGCCTAGCCAGCCCAGGCCCCCAAGCCCCGGCCTGGATTCCGCGCTCACCTGTGGGTGAGTGTGCAGAGGATGCTGCTGGCCCCCTGTGGGTGTGCCATGCTCTCCAGGGCCCCTGCAGATGGCACTGAGGCTCCTCCATTCGCATCCCTCCACGCCCTGTGGCTTCCCACCTGCATGGATCGTGGTCCATTGGAGTCTCGAGGCTTTTTGTGATTTTTCCCTTCTCAGCAGTATTTTTGTGGTTTGGAGTCTTATGGCTATTCCTGAAGATTTTGATAATTTTTTTAGGGCCTTGGGAAAACACACTCTCCTTTCTGAGTTCCTCCTGTCTTGAGAGGAGATGGGGCCTTTGCTCTGCTTGAGGCCGGAACGTGGGTCAGAATTCTTGCCTCTTTTCACACCAGCTCCCTCCTGTGGCAGGGGCTGATAATGATGATCGTTTCCCGGTCGTCCCTCTGCTGGAGGGGGGGGTGGGGGGGACGCCTGGTGTCTCGGCTGTGCCTGTGGGTCTCCAGCCTCACGTCCCGCCCCGCAGGCTCCGTCTCCGGGCCTCTGGGTCGCTGGGCGTCTGTGGGAGCCTTCAAGGAGGCGTCAGACTGCAGGCCGTATTTATCCTGCTTCGTCGCTGGATTTTCGTGTTTTTTGTCTTAAAGGTTTTCTCACTTGCCCGCTTATGAGTGGTGCATTTTAAAATAAGTCAGCTTCGTGTTTCTTTGCTTGTTGAACTAGAAGGACTAGGTAAGGCATCTTGTCCACTGCAGTGGCAGAAATGAAAGCAGCATTTCGTTTTCCGTGACGTGAGTGTCTCGTTACCCAGCATGCCTTCTCTGCTCTCTCAGCCTTTCTGGTTTTGGAAATACCTTAGTTCTCTGTGCGTGTTCTAAGCGTTTGCCGTCTTCCCCTTAGGAAGCCAGCGTACGTGCCATAACTTCTGTGAAGCTTGGGTTCTCAGCCACCTAGAGACATAACTGGTGTAGGGAAAAGGCAGAGACCAGTGTGGGTAGACTCCTCGCCACATTTCAGAGACTCATAGACTATTAGTGAGAGAGGTCTGTGGCCCTCACCTTGCCTGATCCACCCTCCTCCAGTTCTCCCCACAAGGATGCAGTAACCGAGACTCAGAGAGGCTCCTGTTGAAGTGCGAGACTCCAGGACCTCCCCTCAAACATCCTCACCTCCCTGCAAAGCGGGTGGTACTCATGCCCTCTGAGAACAGTTCATGTTGCCCAACAGAGGCCTCGGTCACCCCATCGGGTCAGCGGTCCGAGGGCCGGAGAGGCCCGGCTCTGGTCCCGGACGCTGGCCTCCTGCTCTCCCAGGAGGACAGGCTGGCTCAGGCTGTTGGATCGGCCTGGGGTTTCGTGGTCTCTTCATGGGTGGTCTTAGCGCTGCTCTCTCCTCGCCCGGTGGACAGCAGAGTAGCCCTTGCTCTGCGCTCTTTCTGGCGTGTTTCGCGGACTTGAGTAACATGCATCCACTGCCACAGGGGCAGGAGCCCCGATGCCCCCCCAGTCTCCATGCCACGCCAGTTGTGGGCATACATTCCATGTGTGTCTTTCAGTGGCAGAGTAGCCCTTAAGAAGAGTAATTCAGATTCAAGGTTGAGCTGTTTTTTGTAGGCTCATCACTTAAATGAAAGCACACAGTTAGAAAATCCTGTGGAACTCTTGGCCCGTGTAGCCCGAACGTTCGCTGCATCTGTGTGTCTCTGCCCCGCGTGTCCCAGGTTTTTCCCCGCGTGGAGCTTCCTCTGCGTTCCCCGTGTTCCTTGTAGTACAACAAGGAGAACCCAGGTTTCCTCGACTCCGTCCTAGTCAGTTTCTGCACACCTGACACTGTTTGCACGTTGAGTTCAGCTGTATTTGTTTTGAATCTGGTAAAACAGGGAGGAATTGTTTCTTGAAGCTCCATGGTTAACAATGGCTTTAGCTAGAATAAAGGTTTGAATTATATCTTCACACTAGACAAAAAATTACGCTAGACTAGACGGTGTTTTGAATGGGAATAATGCCTATATAAACCAGAGTCTGTTTCAAGACACTAAGACCTATTAATATGCTAATCAGAGTGAATTAGCTCCCACCCGCCCAACCTGATGAGTAAATTTTGCTTTTACTTTTAGAAATTTCCGAAACCGAGTATGATGGCCCGTGTTCATCCAGCTCTTGGCGGTGAAGGTACCTGATTGGTTAAAGGGGGCAGGAACGTGGTTGCTGTGGACTGCCTGGAAGGCCAGGTCAGGACTTAACCTGGAGCAGGCGGCGCTTCGGGGTCAGGTCCCTGGCTTGTCAGTCCAGGCCTGGAGACTTTTTCCTAGCTGTCACCGTAGAAGGGGCCTGTCTGCACAATCGTTAATTCTTCCTAGTTGAGAACGATCTCCTCTGGAAAGATTAATTAGCAGGAATATTCGATAAACATGACGCACACAGGAAGCCGCGTGAAAGGCCTCTGCGTTATGCTGCGTAGATACGACTCCAGATAAAAAGAGCAGTTGTTTGTTTTTAATAAACTTACTTTAAAAATTTCAGCAGAGATAGAATACTTGATTTAAAATAGTGTTTGTAAGAGAGTACCTCTGCAGTGGGGGTGGGCCGTCACCTCCAGCTTAAGTTCCCTCCAGGGGGGCTCTTCTGGCCAATTACCGAGCGTCTTCTGAGGGCAGAGCAGCCGTCACTGACTGCCCCCCCCACCACTGTGATCTGACCCCTGGGAGAGCCCTAGCATCCAGCAGTGAGACTCTCGGGAGTGGCCTGTAGCAGTTTTTTAAACTAGCTTTTAATGATGCCACGCTTAGCCGCATTGTTCTTAGACAGCAAATGTGAATTTATCAGTAAGGCAGGCACCCTCTTTCACCCCGGCTCCTGATCTCCTGTCTTCTCACCCCCGTCCGCTTCCCACCCCAGCGACCCCCGGATCAGTCTCCTTGGGAGCTTCCAGAGCATCTCCACACCCTTGCTCCGCTCAGTCGTCAGCATCTCGTGGAGCTGGTCAGAGATGTAGAAGCTGTGAGCCTGGGCTTAAAGCCTGCCCTCTAACAAGACTCCTGGGTTTTTGTGTGCACACAATGAGCGCAGAAGACACCGCCAGCGCGTTTAAAATTGACGTCAGTGGTCTGCTGTCGTAACTTTCTCCATCCCCAAAACGCCCTCGGACGCTTCTCACGGTCTCTGTCTTGGTGCCAGTGGGTCCGTCTCTTGACCTTCTCGCGCATCATCAGCTGCCCCGTCAGTTCCCCACTGGAGGACGTGAGCCTGTCTGCAAGCCCTTGTTTTTCTGAGGCGCCCAGCGCCGCAGTGAGCTCTCCGGGCTGCTGTGTCTTGTGTACACAGGCCGAGGAAATAGCTGGATGGGAGAGAGTGAGCATTTTTAATTTAAAGTTGCCCTCCAGAGTGGCTGTGCCAGTTTCCCTCTAAGTTTGTTTTGGTGGCCAGTTTGCCTACTCTTTATTTATAACGTCGTTTTAATTACTGCAGCTTTGTGTTTTCGTATCAACTTGCATATCAAGTCCCGTCTTTCTTGAGATTCAGAGTTATGATGGCTTAAATTTCACATTTGTCTTCTGTAGGAAACTTAAAGTCAGCCTGTCAGGCTTTGTGAGAGGTTCTTTTGGAGTTTCCGCGGCAGGAGATTGTACTGAATTTTTAGATTCGTATGGATTGGAAGTTGGAGCCTTCTGCTGTTCATGCCTGAGCGTGGTGTCTCTCTCTGTTTTAGCTGTAATTCCTTCAGCTAAAGCTTTATAGTTGGTTGTATGTGTGTCTGTGCGTTTATGTACATGTGGGTTGAGTATGGTAGTTTTATTTTCCGTTAGGTTTATTCTTAGGTAATTTTTCTAGCTTTATGAATGGGAGTTCTTAGAAGATTGGCTTTTCCTTGATTGCCAGCCCGTAGGAAAGTCACCGGGGTCCTTTTCTGTGTTGATCTTGTGCCTGGTTCTCTTGCTCAATGCTAGTCGTTTTAATCATCAGTTAGACCACCAGCATCTTCTGAGTAATTACCGTTTTATACACACGTTCCCCCTCAGTATTTACACGTGGATTTCACTTTCTCACCCAAAGTGGGCTGAGGGCTCCTGGGCGGCAGGACAGGGGACACCAGCCATCACTCCCGTCACTCACCAGGAGCACGTCTAACACACCACCGTCAAGAGTGAGATTGTTTCTGAAAACATGTTGCAGTAGACCATCTCCTATCCAGGTTCTTTTTTTCTTTTTTTTTCTTGACTAAGAAGTCTTTCTTCATTGTTTCAACCCCTGCGAGCTTTCCCAGCATCTGGTGATAATGTTCTGCTTCACCCGTACCTGAGAGCTTCTTTGTGGTTCAGCTAGTGGAGAATCCACCTGCTGTGTGGGAGACCCGGGTTCCATCCCTGGGTTGGGAAGATCCCCTGGAGGAGGGCATGGCCACGTACTCCAGGATTCTTGCGTGGAGAATCCCAGGGACAGTGGAGCCTGGCGGGCTGCCGTCTACGGGGTCACGCAGAGTCGGACACGACTGAAGCGACTTAGCAGCAGCAGCAACAGCGGTGTATATATTGATACCCTCCTGATTTATCCCTCCCCCACCCCCCCCCCTCCACAAGTCTGTCTTTTGTAAACAAGTTCCGTTGCTCTTATCTCTCGTTTGATTGTACTGATCTCGTTAATGAGGTCGTTAGATTCTCACTGACTTTGTGACCGCGCGCCTCCTCCTCACCTTTCCGTCCGGTGAGCTCTGGTCCTTGACGGGCCGAGCGAGCGAGGGAAGGTTCCGGACAGCGTGCGCAGCAGGGGGCTGAGGGTCACTGTCACAGACAGATTCTTGACGTAAAAGCGTCCTTGGGGGCCTGTGTGTTCTTAGAAACCTAATAAAGTGCGCATTAAAACACACATCTGCCTTGTCCATTAGGTCATCGCTGCCATAGCATAAATTCCCAAACTTCTTGATTTTTGCAGTCTGAGTACCACCCACGCTGTTCGCTTTTTCTCTAAATTAGCTTACCTTCTCTTTTAAAAGTAGCTGTCACTGCCATAAATGGAATCTCCTTCAGCTTAAACCGTACATAAAAACATAGAGTAGCAATATTAGTATGGGGAGGAAACTGCAAGAACTGTAGCAAATTGATTTACAAAAGCATATACCTGAATGTTTGTTGGTGGGAATACAGTTGTTTCTCGTCAGTCAGTAATAAAGGACGCTTCCTGGTCCTTAGTGAGCTGAGATGAGTTTCTGTGTCAGTGACACTACTGATTGATTGACTGTTGGTTGATTAATAGTCTGTAATTTTGTGTGAACCACGCAGGGTCAGTTCACATGTTGAGAGTTGAAAGCGGAACAGGTATATTTAACCATCTCACCTGGTAGGGTCGAAGGTCAGGAGCTCCTGGTTCAGGTGATGAAAGGTGACCTTGGCGTTACGGAGCCAGCAGAAGAAGCCTCTCTCCACAAGCCATTGTGAGCGTGTCCGGTCATTCGGCTGCTTTTCCAGACCGTGGCCGGGGTCGGGGTTCCCCTCTCCACGCGTTGCTGCCGTCCAGTATGGAGAAGGAAGCCCTTGTTTCATGGCCTTCAAGTTCTCGTAACCATGGGCAAGATATTTTCATCTTTCAAGTGATATCCAGGTCATAGAGGTAGCAAATCTGTGGCTCCAGAGCTCCACTTCTGTGCTTTTGGGTTGGGGAGGGTCCGTTGATCTCCCCATGGGACACTGCGGTGTGAGGATGAGCCTGGAGGGCGTGGAGGAGCCAGGATCCTTGCCGAACGGGAGGTCCTCGAAGCTGTGCCCCATCCTGCCTGAGACCCCGTGGGCGTCTCCGCTCACACGTGCGAGGCTCTTTCTGCCATGGATGTGGCCGTGCCAGCTTGGGAGCGTCGGGGTGAGTGGCAGTTGGATCTCTTCCCCACCTGCAGGAAGCAGAGGCAGGAGGATCCAGTGTCTCCTTGGTGAATGTGAGCCGAGTTTGCTCCTCTGCGTCAGCAGGGAGCTGGCTTCCCTCGGTTCCCACTAGTATTCGTATTTCAGTGATAGCCTTTGCCTTTAATGTTATCTGTGATGAGTTTAACAGAAAGAGTAGATATTCAGAGAACAGTCCCCATTCCATTTCCCAGTGATGTGTGCTCATACGGCTCTCTGTAACCCCATGGACCGTACAGTCCACGGAGTTCTCCAGGCCAGAATACTGGAGCGGGCGGCCTCTCCCTTCTCCAGGTAATCTTCCCAACCCAAGGGTAGAACCCAGGTCACCGGCGTTGCACGCTGATTCTTTACCAGCTGAACCACCAGGGACGCCCAAGAATCCTGGAGTGGGTAGCCTGTCCCTTCTCCAGTGGATCTTCCCAACCCAGGAATTGAACCGGGATTCCTGCACTGCAGGCAGGTTCTTTACCAGCAGAGCTATCAGGGAAGCCCCACACTTGTACACAGCACTTGTAATAAAATACTGCCAACTTCTGGGAGTAACTTTTCATCTGTCTCTGCTAAGGACGCCTTCCTTGTCAGTGTGGAGATTCCAAGCTCAGGAGTCTTGATCAGGTGCTGGGTCTTGTATCTAATCTACCTGTACCTTCATCATGTACCGTGATGAAATGCATATAAAATCTGCAGTTATAGCCATTTTAAGTGTGAGGCTCAGTGGCACTGAGCAGTGTTGTTCAACCGTCCCCACTGTCTGTTACCAGAACTTTCCATCCTCCCAAACAGAAACTGAAACTCGAGTAAAAGCGCCTTGTTCTCTTTTCCTAGTCCCTGAGAAAGAACCGAGCTGTGCTGCTTTTCGTCTCAGTGAACTGCCATATTCTGGGTGTTTTATGTAAGTGGACTCGCGTGATACTTGTCTTTTCGTGTCTGACTTCTTTTAACATATGGTTTCCAAGGTTTATCCTCGTTGGAGCGTGTGAAAGAACTGCGTTTCTTTTCACGGTTGAAAACAGTCCAGTGTGTCTTCTATTCCTCCGTGCGTCTGTTAGTCGACGTGTGGTGGCTTCCGCATTTTGGCTGCTGTATGTAATGCCGCAGTGAGAATTAACATGCAAGTTTATCGGTGTCTCTTCCCAATTATTTTGGGTGTACAGGCCCCCCCACCCCATTTTTTTTTAAAGTTTGCTTTACACCTATTAACTTTTACAAAAGACCTCCCTTCGTATCTGCTTTCAGTAATGAAAGAAGTTGGAAGAAGAGTTTTACTTTTCTGGAAAGAGGTGGAAAGCAAAGTGTGGAGCGTGTGTCTTGCAGCGAGCTGCTGGGCAGGTAGTGGGCACCCCAGCAGTGAGGGCCCGCCCCACCGGCTCCCTGCCCCCAGAACTGCACTCAGCGTCTCACCGTCGGACGCCGAGGCTTGAACTGTGTCTGAACACCTGGGCTTGATCTCTGTGTGTTCTGTGCATCTGAGAGCAGGACGTGTCCTGAGTTCATCGGTTGCTCATCCTGCAGCGTCTCAGCTGATGAGAGTTTCCTGGGAACTCTCTACTTCAGGATAGTTAGAGAGCCCTGAGTACCTAGGAGCGGGTCGTGCGGGTTGTACGGTGGGTCATTAGTCTGGTTGTATGCTGTTACAATTCTGCGTTTAACTGTGTTTAATCACCAAACTATTATATAGCAGTTAACTCCCATTTTACATTCCAACCAGGGGCACCACCAACACTTACTTTCTCTCCTTTTTTTTTTTGTTTGAAGCATAGCCATCCCAGTAGGTGTGAGGTGGTATCTCATAGTAATGATGTTCACCATCTTTTCATGTATTTATTAGACGTTTGTATATTTTTGGAGAAATACCTAGTCCTTTGCCCATTTGTTTTTCCATTGAGTTGCTTGTTGTGGAGTTGTAGGCGTTCTTTATGTGTTCTGAATATTAACCCCTTATCACAGACGTGATTTGCAGATCTCTTCTCTTCTCTCCTGTTTGTTGGCGATCTTTTCATTCTCTTGATAATGTCCTTTGAGACACAGAATTGTAAAGTGGGAGACCAGTTTGTCTTTTTTTTTTTTCCCTTGTGCTTGTTCTTTGGGTGTTGAGAACCTATCGCTAACTCCATTGTCGTGAAGATTTGTCCCCGGGTTTTCTTTTACGTGTTTTGTGGGTTTTGTTCTTACATTAAGATGTTGATCCATTTTGAGTTGTTTTGTGTACGGTGTGAGGTGTGGGGTTCCACCTTCATTCATTCACTGGTGGCTCTCCGGCTGTCCCAGAACCTTTTGTTAAAAGGACTGTTCTTTCCCCACCGAATAGAGTTTGGCATCCTTGTCAGCAGTCAGTGGGCCGTGGAGTCTCAGTTCAATTCCTGTGTGTTTACCCTTACGCAAGGACCACAGTGTTGTGATTTTGATAGCATTGGGTGGAATTTTGAAATTGGGAAGCATGAGCCTCCTGTTAATAGCTTTGTTCTACTTGAAGGTTGCTGTGACTCTCCAAAAACCCTTCCACAGGAATCTGAGGGTCAGCTTTTCCATTTCTGCAAAGAAATGCGGTTGGAACTTTGATAGCGATTCCATTGAATCTGTAGATCTCTTTGAGTGTTATCCGTCGCCAGGTGTGTAGAAACACACTGACATTTGTGTGTTTATCTTGTGTCCTGAAACTTTGTTGAAGTGATTTGCTTTCTTAACTTTGATGTGAATCCTTTACGTTTATCTTCTGCATAGGAGATCCTGTCATCTGTGAATAGTGATAGCTTTACTAAAGCTCCTCTTTTAGTTTAGATGCTCGTAATGTGTTCTTCTTATCTGATTGCTCTGGCTGGAACTTCACTGCAGTGTTGAATAGCAGTGGTGGAAGGGGGGCATCCTGGCCTCACCGTCGAGTAAGACGTTAACTCTGGGTTTTTCATAAGCGCCTCTTGTGTTGACGTCTCTCCTGTTCTAGTTGGTTGAATGTTTTCATCACGAAAGGGTCTGATTTTATCAGAGCCTGTTCTCCTTGATTGAAGTGATCTTGTGGGTCTTTTTCCTTTGTTGCATTAATGCGATAGATTGGTCGTCGTCTGCTGAGCGCCCCTTGTGTCGGGGGTAGGTCGCCGTTGGTCATAGTCCCTTAGTGTGGGCTCAGTTTGGTGGCAAGGTGATCCTCACTTGTGTTCCAGGTTTGTGAATTCTCCTACAGGCTAAAGTTTATCTGTAACCGCGAAATGGGTATCATGCTGCCTTCATGGTTATTCACGACGCTCTGGAAGTGGTGGAAAGTTCAAGTTACCTGACATGCACCTTTAGCTGAAATTGACCAAGGAGACACTGCCTTCTGTTTCAACATAACTGCTGTGAATATTGAGAATCTGCTGTATTTTGTTGAGGGTTTTTGCTTCTGTATAGTGCATGGTATGCAGGTCAGGAAGCAACCGTTAGAACTGGACATGGAACAACAGACTGGTTCCAAATAGGACAAGGAATACATCAAGGCTGTATAGTGTCACCATGCTTATTTAACTTCTGTGCAAAGTACATCATGAGAAACACTGGGCTGGAAGAAGCGCAAGCTAGAATCCACATTGCCAGGAGAAATATCAATAACCTCAGATATGCAGATGACACCACCCTTATGGCAGAAAGTGAAGAAGAACTAAAGAGCTTCTTGATGAGAGTGAAAGAGGAGAGTGAAAAAGTTGGCTTAAAGCTCAACATTCAGAAAAGATCATGGCATCTGGACCCATCACTTCATGGAAAATAGATGGAGAAACAGTGGCTGACTTTATTTTCTTGGACTCCAAAATCACTGCAGATGGTGACTGCAGCCATGAAATTAAAAGACACTTGCTCCTTGGAAGAAAAGTTATGACCAAGCAGAGACATTACTTTGTCAACAGAGGTCCGTCTGGTTGAGGCTATGGTTTTTCCTGTGGTCATGTATGGATGTGAGAGTTGGACTGTGAAGAAGGCTGAGCGCCAAAGAACTGATGCTTTTGAACTGTGGTGTTGGAGAAGACTCTTGAGAGTCCCTTGGACTGGAAGGAGATCCAACCAGTCCATCCTAAAGGAGATCAGTCCTGGGTGTTCATTGGAAGGACTGATGATGAAGCTGAAACTCTAATACTGTGGCCACCTGATGCGAAGAGCTGACTCATCGGAAAAGACCCTGATGCTGGGGAAGACTGAGGGCAGGAGGAGAAGGGGACGACAGAAGACGAGATGGCTGGATGGCATCTCCGACTCAATGGACATGGGTTTGAGTGAACTCCGGGAGTTGGTGATGGACAGGGAGGCCTGTCGTGCTGCGGTCCATGGGGTCGCAGAGCGTCGGACACNCCTGATGCTGGGGAAGACTGAGGGCAGGAGGAGAAGGGGACGACAGAAGACGAGATGGCTGGATGGCATCTCCGACTCAATGGACATGGGTTTGAGTGAACTCCGGGAGTTGGTGATGGACAGGGAGGCCTGTCGTGCTGCGGTCCATGGGGTCGCAGAGCGTCGGACACGACTGAGCAACTGAACTGATAGTCTGTGGGGTTGCAAAGAGTCGGACACGACTGAGAGACTTTCAGTTTTGTTTCCGTATTTGTAAGAGACACAGATGTGTAGCTTTATTGTGACATCTTTATCTGGCTTTATCATCAAGATACGCCTCACGGAGTGAATTAGGAAGTATTCCCTCTTCTCTGTGGGGGAAGAGTTTGAGAAGGTTTTTACGCCTCACGGGGTGAATTAGGAAGTATTCCCTCTTCTCTGTGGGGGAAGAGTTTGAGAAGGTTTGGAGCTAATTCTCCTTTTAGTGTTCGAGAGAATTCACCAGTGAGAAGGCCCTGGAAAATTGGTGGTTTATTGCTGGTTGACTGAGAGGTAACCACGTGGTTAAGTGAGAACTCTGTTCCCTGCGCATGTGTCTTGCACGCGACTAGTAAGATCATGGCAGAAGCCAGGTATACACAGTAGAGGTTTATCAGAACAAAAACGTAGTTAGTGGTGGTGAACTATAATGCTCAGTTGAAAATGAGAAAAGGACATGTGTGAGACCAGATTGGGCCTGGAGACGGCAGATGTGAGTCACGCCTGTCTTAGGCAAACAGGCACATATGCTTATCCTCTGGAATCTATAAAATTAAGCTTCCCTGTAGCTTCTCTTTCTGTTTCCCAGTTTGGGCAGCGAGTAGTTTCCTAATAGGTTTCAGCTACAGCCTCGCGCCCACACTTGACTTGGACACAACCACCCCGCAAGCTGATAATTCCCAAGTGGGATCATGTCGGTCCCGCGCTCGAAACCCAGCCGTGACTTAACCTCAGCGTCACTAGCGGTCCTGCAGGGGCTGTGAGCACATGCAGCGTCTGTGTGTGAGGGCGGCCTGCAGGTGTGGGTGCTGCCCCAGGCACGGAGAGCCAGGAGGTCTTGGGAAGACACTGGCACGTGAAAATGCCCATCTCCTTAGTTCATGAGGTACCACGGTGCCACCCAGCCCTTGCAGGTCCCCCGAGTCCTGTTGGTGGACTGGAATGCCTTTTCCACCTTCTCCCATCAGCCAAGAGGCTGTTGCAGGTTGAGCGTCCTGTGGTAGTCAGGTCCAGGTCTCACATCACGTTTGTGTTCTAAACCGGACACAGTGGTGACTGCTGAGTGATTATAGGTAGAAAATGCATGGTAAGGATCTTTCCAGTTTCTTCTTGTCACGAACTGAAGAAGTTAAGAGTGTGAAGTAGGATTTGTCTAGTCACTCTACGAAGCTCATGACAGACATCAAGTTCTGCCTTTAACACTTTTTTCCCCAAGATTGAAGTGGTGATTTTTAAATTCAGACTTGTAACATTGTGCCGAAGAATCGATGCTTTTGAACTGTGGTGTTGGAGAAGACTCTTGAGAGTCCCTTGGACTGCAAGCAGATCCAACCAGTCCACTCTGAAGGAGATCAGTCCTGGGTGTTCATTGGAAGGACCAATGCTAAACCTGAAACTCCAGTCCTTTGGCCACCTCATGCGAAGAGTTGACTCATTGGAAAAGACTCTGATGCTGGGAGGGATTGGGGGCAGGAGGAGAAGGGGACGACAGAGGATGAGATGGCTGGATGGCATCACCGACTCGATGGGCGTGAGTCTGAGTGAACTCCGGGAGTTGGTGATGGACAGGGAGGCCTGGCGTGCTGCAATTCATGGGGTCGCAGAGAGTCGGACACGACTGAGCGACTGAACTGAACATTGTGCTTTAGAGCAGACGGAAAACCAACCACCCCTTAAACATTCACAATCACTGTTTTATTTTAATAGCAGCCATATTTTTCTGCAACCTGGAAGATGCAGGAAGCCTCCAGCAATCTGGGGATGGAACCAGGAACTATTTGCAGGAGTTGTGGGGTTTTTCCTGCAGGTTGGGATTGCCATAAGAATGTTTAGAAAGATCTGCTTTTCTGAGCATTCTTGCCAGCGGACACTTGTCACACTTAAAGGCCTGGTAGCGGTCTGGTTAATGACCAGCGTTAAAATTTCTCTTACTTGCTTGGTCTTTCACTTATACATAATGAAGTTTAATAAAATTTAATCATAATCGCCTATTCTTTGAAATTTGGCAGGCTTTCTCCAGAAATAAAGTAACCTCTGTAAGGTAGGATTTTGGGGGTAGGGGCAGAGGAATCCACATATAATATCCAAGGTCTCAAATAGCGGGCATTCAATATTTGTTTAATAAATGAATGAATTTAGGGTAAAGCTCCAGGTTAACAGATTGATTCCTTGCTTAAAATTCTTTCCTATAGCAGATTTTTATAGAATTTGGAGAGTTTTGTGAAGACTTTTAGACAGAATTACCTTTGCTATCCTTTACCAAACATTACCAGTCAGTTTCACATCAGTTGCTAGTTAGTGCTGAGGGCCAGATTTATGCCTCTTGTTAGGATCTTGAAAATGTTCTGTTTTTGGCAAATGAGTAAATGAGCAGGACTGTAAGAGCAAATCACAGCTTTCTGGTGGAAATTGATGACAGCGGAGGTCTCACAGGCAAGCAGGAAGCTACGTCACGAGTGGCTGACCTGAATTTTTCTTTCCGTGTAGTGAAAAGCCAGATATTTTGACCAGGATGCCTCTTGGAGAAGTAACAGACCGGGACAGTTTTCGTTGTGTGGCTGTGTATTGCCTTCTGATGGTGCGTCTCAGTCTTGATTTGAGTTTTTAGGCGGTGCTCAGTGTTGAGGGTCTTAGGCCTTAACTGCATGGATGACAGTCTGAGATGGTCTCCTTAAGGCTTCCCCGTGAAGCCCCTTGTGACGCTGGTGCAGGTCAGTCTGTTCTTGATTATTTTCTCAATCTTATTGGCCTGTAGTTAAATTTACGACGCTGTGTTAATTTCTGCCGTGCAGCAAAATGATGTATTTATACACGTGTCTTCTTTTTCACATTCCTCTCGGTGACGGTTGAATGTAGTTCCCCGTGCTCTGCAGCGGGACCTTGTTTGGTTATCCCTCTAATATGTGATAGTTTGCGTCTGCAAACCCCAGACTTCAATCCATCCTTCCCCCACCCCTCACCCTCGGCAGGCACAGTCTGTTTTCTGTCTGTGAGTTTCTGTTTCAGAGATAAATTTGCTTGTGTTATATTTTAGATTCTACGTATCATATGGTGTTTGTCTCTGACTTACCGTGACTTAATCGTATTGATTATGTCTGGGTCCATCCATGTTGCTGGAAGTGACATCATTTCATCCTTTGCTGTGGCTGAGTAATATTCCATTGTGTGTATGCATACACACACGCCACATCTTTATCTGGTCATCTGTCAGTGGGCATCTGGGTTGTCTCCATGTCTTGACTACGGTGTAGAGTGTTGCTGTGAGCATAGTGTGCATGTAATTCTTTGAATTAGAGTTTTGTCCAGATATGTGCCTGGGAGTGGGTGGGAGGGTCTTTTGTTTTTGAGGGTGACAGAGGGAAGGGACAGATTACTTTGGTGACCAAGTTGGACTGCGAAGAAAGCTGAGCACCGAAGAGCTGATGCTTTTGAACTGTGGTGTTGGAGAAGACTCTTGAGAGTCCCTTGGACTGCAAGGAGAGCCAACCAGTCCATCCTGCAATAAATCAGTCCTGAATATTCATTGGAAGGACTGATGCTGAAGCCGAAACTCCAGTACTTTGGCCACGTTATGCACAGAACTGACTCACTGGAAAAGATCCTAATGCTGGGAAAGATTGAAGGCAGGAGGAGAAGGGGACGACAGAGGATGAGTTGGTTGGATGGCATCACCGACTCCATGGACATGAGTTGGAGTAAGCTCCAGGAGTTGGTGATGGACAGTGAAGCCTGGCACGCTGCAGTTGATGGAGTCACAGAGTTGGACATGACTGAGTGACTGAACTGAACCAATTACTGAAACAGGTAATAACTAAGTTTTGGCAAAACGAGTCTTTACGGAAGTATATATGCTCCGTCACTCAGTGGCGTCTGACTCTCTATGGCCTCATGAATTGTATGCAGCCCATCAGGCTCCTCTGTCCATGGGATTTTCCGTGCAAGAATACTGGAGTGGGTTACCATTTCCTTCTCGGGATCTTCCCGGCCCAGGGATCGAACCAGCATCCCTCGTGCCTCCTGCTTTGGCAGGTGGATTCTTTGCACTGCTGCCACCTGGGAAGCCCTTATGATTATCAGTGATTATCTGCCTCGTGCTTTCTGAGGTTAACAGAATTGTAAACGGAAGTTACAGAAAGCAAGGCCAATACTGAACACCGTGATACTTACGTGGAATGTTTTTTTCAAAGATTCTTTAAGTGCTGTCTGCTTGGTATGTTGCTTATTATTAATAGTTTATTTGGGGGGCAATTATTTAAGTATATTTTCTTTATTCTTTCTCACTTCAGTTGCTCCTGAATATAATCTTTACTATTCAAAGGACTTTGTTCATTTATTTTTCATTTTTAACATAAAATTTCCCCTAAATGGTCATTCCAGAATGGAGTCCCTCCCGCACAAGTTTAAGCCCTTGGATCGTTCCTTCTGAGACTTCCCTGGTCCAGGAGATGCAGCCAGTGCAGGTTTGATCCCTGGTCGGGAACCTAAGGTCCCACGTGCCTCTTGGTCAAAAAATGAAACAGAACCAATGTTGTAACGAATTCAGTTGCTCAGTGGTCACGTCAGACTCTGCAACCCTGTGGCCTGGAGCACGCCAGGCTCCTCTGTTCTCCACTGTCTCCTGGAGCTTGCTCAGACTCCTATCCATTGAGTGGGTGATGCCATCCAACCTTCTCATCCTCTGTCTCCTGCTTCTCCTGCCCTCAGTCTTTCCCAGCATCAGGGTCTTTTTCTACTGAGTCAGCCCTTCACATCAGGTGGCCAAAGTATTGAGTTTCAGCTTCAGCATCCATTGTTCCAATGAACACCCAGCACTGATCTCCTTTAGGATTGACTGGTTGGATCTCCTTGCAGTCCCAGGGACTCCCAAGAGTCTTCTCCAGCACCACAGTTCAGAAGCATCACTTCTTCAACGCTCAGCCTTCTTTATGGTCCAGCTCTCAGATCCATGCATGATCGTAGCTTTGACTAGACGGACGTTTGTTGGCAAAGTGATGTGATGTCTCTGCTTTTTGATACACTTTATGGTCCAGCTCTCAGATCCATGCAAATCGTAGCTTTGACTAGACGGACGTTTGTTGGCAAAGTGATGTGATGTCTCTGCTTTTTGATATACTGACTAGGTCTGTCAACTCACACGCGTCAAAAAAATAAATCTTAAAGAGAATTCCTATTTATTTTGCACCTGCTGTGTGCCAGGCACTTAAAAGTTGGAGGGATGCAGCTGGAAACAAACCTGTGAGCTGTGTGCCGGCGATAACTGTTAACTTCTCTTAGCCTGAGATAATTGAGTCTTCTCGGTCACGCTGCAGCCAAATGCCGTCATCGCGTGTCTCTCCTTGATTAACTCAGGAGACACTGACTGTCCCTGTGCTGGGCACTGGGGCGGTAGCTGGCTTTTAAACACACAGAAGCAGCTCTGCCCTCATCCTACTTGAGGTATAATTGAAGATGTAGTGTTCAGTACCTCTTAATATTGCTGCGTGTTTAAAAAGTTGAGTTTGGTGACCTTTGGTTAGATAACAAAGTTTGTATGTTAGTGAGAAAGTCTGTTTTAATAAAGGTGGTGATGGGAAACTTGGTGTGGTTTTATTTTCCCATTAATGATGTTGAGACCACTTAAAATACAGTCATCACTGTTCTGTAAAAATCGTCTTTCAAGTGTTCCTGGAGTTCCTTCCCTCATAGAAATTCTGCAGCTCTAAAGGAATATAATGCATTTTGTGATGCCCCTGTAGATCAGGCAATAGAAATGCGTCATTTGATAATCAGGAGCACTTAGGTTATGAGAACCGCACGCGGGAATCCAGCTGTGTTGGTGAAGTGTTGACTGGTGAATGGGGCGACTGGGCCTCCATTTGGGACTGTGGAGTAGGAAGGGCGCAGATACTTGGGTACTTAATAAAGATTTTCGGCAGTTCAAGTATTATTTGAAATATATATATTAATGAGTAATGCAGAGTTCTTAATTAAACGAGTAAGCAGACAGTCCTGCAGATTATTTTGTAAAGCTCTTGTTTACTGAGGGGGGAATAACGCGTCTCAAGCATCATCACTGTGGCTGGTTAGACTGAGTCGGGTTTGCTGCCGCGGTGCTGGCCCAGGTCTGCTTGGCACAGAGCGGCTCCTGGTGCTGAATTGTCCGCTGTGTACTCCTCCGCTTGCAAACCTTCCAGCCCCTGGGCTGCATGGCCGCCTGAATTTGGTTATCCTGACCATCTCCTTGGAATCCAGCAGCCAGCACAAAGTGTATATTCCCCATTAACTGCCAGCAAGCCGCCTTAGGTCATTCACGGCCCTGGCAACCCACTCCAGTGTTCCTCCCTGGAGAATCCCAGGGACGGGGGAACCTGGTGGGCTGCCATCTATGCGGTCTCACAGAGTGGGACACAACTGAAGCGACTTTGCAGCAGCAATAAACAAGAAAGGCACCAGAAGCAAGAAACGATCCAAGTCCTGGTCTCGAGTCGCCAAGCGGGTCTGCATGCGTCTGGCCTTCTGTTGTTCCTTTCGTGTTATGTTAAACAAACAACACACTACAGGGTGAACAGTGGAAAGCCTCCCTTCCCTGTAATTAGATCTGATCCCCTGCCACAGTCCGTATGTCCTAGCTTTGAAAGAAATGTTCAGTGTTTGTGTGTTGAGGCTTTTGTGGATGAATTGACTGATTTTGATTTAAGCCTATAAAGCAACCCTAAACCCATTCATAAATAAGACGCCAGCTTGGCCTGGCAACAGCTTACCCTAATTGTTTTACTCCAGCCATATAAACATAAAACCCACAGTAAGTAATAAGTGTTGAATCCATTAAAACGGTATTCCCTGCAACGAAGTCAGTTCAGAGCTGCAAATGTGGCCTAATAAGCAATGATTCCCAAAGCCACCTTCCTTTGGGGCAGAGCATGAATACGTTTGAGTATCTGTCATCCGGCAGCGCCCTCCATGTGCAGAGTTCTCCCTTCAGGACAGCTCTTTAATTTTTCTCATCCTTAGTTTGTAATTCCTAGACCGTGTCCTCATTTACAGCTTGAAAGAGAGTTCCACAGCAGTAATTTCTGAGATTATCTGTGGCAGCTCTCTGGTTTGACTGGGTGCTAAAGGCCCGACAGCGCCTCCCTGCTCATCAGCGTCTGATGGTTTGGGCACGAGGTCTCTTCAGATGGGCCGCGTTATTGAGATCATCTTGGCAAAGACAGGAAAAGCAGAGTCGAGCGCTTCCTTGTCCTTTTTGGATTAGCAAACGTCAGCCGCCCGTTGACCAGGATGAGCCCTATTTATTTAGATCTTCAGTTTCTCCCAGTAACGTTTTGATGTTTTCAGTGTAAAATTCTTGAACTTCTGTCATTAAATTGATTATTGCTTCCCCAGGATGTTCCTCTATTTGGTAACGTTTTGGTAATGGGCTGCTCTTGGATTATCCACTGCTCTTAGATAGAGACACAGTCTAGTTTATATGTTGGACTTGTACCCTTCAAGCTGGCCAAACCCACTTATCCCCTAGTGTTCCTCCGCATACTGAACCACGCCGTTTGCAGAGAGGCAGTTTTACGTTCTTGGTCTGTCTGTGTGTGTCTTTCTGTGCCGTGTAGAACCTGTAGTCTGATGGTCAGGAGGGGTGCTGAGAACTAACGTCTCGCTTGTAATTTCTAGGGTGTTGAGGGGAATGTCTTCAGCCTTTCACATGAAGTGTGACAGTAGCTGTAAGGTTTTTGTAGATTTCCTTACCCAGCTGAGAAAGTTTCTAGTTTCAGTTTGGTCATAAATTTATATTTGTCAAATGGTTCTTGATGGTTCAAGACTTATCAAATGGTTCAAACGGTTCACTTATGAACTGCGCAACATAAGGAGGAAAGCAATACTGTACAAGCATATCTGGGCACCAGGATGATCCTCTGGCGTTATTCTCTATTCTGCTAATGAGGTATCACATTAGTTGATTTTCAGATGTGAAACCAACCTTGCCTTTTTGGAAACAATCCTACTTGGACATGGTGTTTAATCCTGTTTATATGTTGGTGAATATGGCTTGGGATTTCCGTGTCTGTGCTTTTACTGGAAATACTGTTCTGCAGGGGTTTTGGTTTGCTTGCTTGCTTTTATTTAGCTTTGTTTTTAATGATGTCCTTGTTTGGCTTTTCTGGTCAGTAAAACTGGCCTCACAGAATCAGCTGGGAAGCAGTCCTTCCTGTTCTCCCGACAGTGCTTGTATCAGTTCAGTCGCTCAGTCGTGTCCGACTCTCTGCGACCCCATGAGTCGCAGCACGCCAGGCCTCCCTGTCCATCACCAACTCCCGGAGTTCACTCAGACTCACGCCCATCGAGTCGGTGATGCCATCCAGCCATCTCATCCTCGGTCGTCCCCTTCTCCTCCTGCCCCCAATCCCTCCCAGCATCAGAGTCTTTTCCAATGAGTCAACTCTTCGCATGAGGTGGCCAAAGTCCTGGAGCTTCAGCTTCAGCATCATTCCTTCCAAAGAAATCCCAGAGCTGATCTCCTTCAGAATGGACTGGTTGGATCTCCTTGCAGTCCAAGGGACTCTCAAGAGTCTTCTCCAACACCACAGTTCAAAAGTATCAATTCTTCGGCGCTCAGCCTTCTTCACAGTCTAACTCTCACATCCATGCATGACCACTGGAAAACCATAGCCTTGACTAGACGGACCTTAGTCGGCAAAGTCATGTCTCTGCTTTTGAATATGCTATCTGGGTTGGTCATAACTTTTCTTCTAAGAAGTAAGCGTCTTTTAATTTCATGGCTGCAGTCACCATCTGCAGTGATTTTGGAGCCCCCCAAAATAAAGTCTGACACTTTCCACTGTTTCCCCGTCTGTTCCCCATGAAGTGATGGGACCGGATGCCGTGATCTCCGCTTGTATTTCTTCTGCTTTTTTTTTCTTCGTTACATATTTTGTACAGTTCATAAGTGAAGCTGTTATCTGAGCCTGTGCGTTTCTTTGTGGTAAGACTTTAAATTACTAAGTAATTTGTGGACTTGTAAGTCTGTATAGGTTCTCTGTTCGTTCCGGGGTCCATTGTGATGATTTATATTTTCCTAGGCGTGTCTCCCTCTCATCAGAGTTGCCTGGTTTGTTGGCATGGAGCTGCTCTGGTTACGTACTATTTCATTGTGGTCCTTAAAGTCTCTGTCACGTAGTGATGTCCCTGATTCATTTCTGTTGCTGGTAAATTGT
The DNA here is from genome assembly GCA_006410615.1 of Neotragus moschatus. Lineage (NCBI taxonomy): Eukaryota > Metazoa > Chordata > Mammalia > Artiodactyla > Bovidae > Neotragus > Neotragus moschatus. Next base: position 111,772 of record SJYA01002733.1, read on the forward strand.
GTGCTCGCTTCCTTTTTTTTTTTTTCCAGTCAGTCTAGCTAATGGTGTATCAGTTTGTTGATCTTTTGAAAGAACCAGCTTTCGGGTTTATTACTTTTCTCGGCGGTTGTGTTCCACTGTTGTGTTGATCTCTCCTCAGGTCTTTACTGTTTACTACCATCTGCTTGTCTGGGCTTAGTTTACTCTTCTGTTCTTGTTTTCCAACATGGAAAGCTTAGGTTGTTAATTTCTTTTTTAAGCTTCTTGTTTTCTGAATAGGAGTGTAAAGGTATAAAATTTACTCTTAAGCGCTGCATTGACTGCATCCCATAAATTTTTGATTCATTTTCATTTACTTCCAGATGCTTTCTAATTTCCCTTGTGCTTTTTTTCTTTGACCATTGGGACATATTTAGAAGTGTGTTGTTTAATGTCAAGTTTGGGAAATTTTCTGGAATTGAAATTTAACTCCTTGTGGTCAGTGGACAAGCTTTCTCTCTGTCTTTAGCTTTTGATAGTATGATGCGTCTAGGTAGGACATCTTTGTATGTCTTGAGCCCTTTCATATTTTCTGAAGCTTGTTTCGGGGCCCAGAATGTGGTCTGTGGTAGTACATGTTTTGTGTGCACTTGAAGAGAATGAGTGTTCTGCTACAGGATGGCGCCTTCTGTAAATGTGGGGTGGGGTGAGTTGGAGGACAGCATCCAGTTTTCTAGATCATTGCTTGTTTTCTATTTTATTCTTTCAGCTGTTGATAGGATATTGAAATCTTCACCTATGGATGTAGGCTTGTCCCTTTAGTCTTTCGTTTCTGTCAGATTTTGCTTCATATATTGGGGCTCTCGGGTGCACGCATACGTTTATAGTCACCATGCCTTCCTGATACGCTGACCTTTGATCATCGTGAAGCGTTCCTCTGATGACATTTCTTGACTGAAAGTCTGTCTCATCTAATGAATATAATCACTCTCTTACCTGTTTTCGTGTTCTTTTGCCTTATTTTTTACCTTTGAGTCTAAAGTTGACTCTCTTGTGCAGCATGTAGCTGCTTTGTTAAATCTGTTCTGCCGCCCTCTGCTCTTCGTTGGAGTGCTTGGTTTTGTGATATTTCAAGTCATTACTGAGGTGGTTTTCATTTGTCAGTTTTCCAGTTGTTTTCTGTTCATCTCATTGTTTTTGTTTCTTTACTGCCCCCCCCCCCTTTTTTTTTTAAGGAACTTTAAAATTTCTGCCTTGGGCTATGTTGGGTCTTCGCTGCTGCACGAGCGTCTCTCGAGTTGCAGGGAGTGGGGACTGCTCTAGCTGCGGTCAGTGCCTGGGCTTCTCACTGCACTGGCTTCTCATCTCAGAGCGTGGGCTCTGGGGCCTGCAGGCTTCCTTCGTGGTGGTGCTTGGGCTTAACTGTTCCATAGCATGTGGGATCTTCCTGGATCAGAGATCCAAACCATTCCTGCTGGTTTGGCAGACAGATTCTTTACCACTGAGCCACCAGGGAAGGTCCCTGTTTTCTTTTATGTTAAACATTTTTGGCCTTTATCATATTAATTTCTGTGACTTTTAAAACGTCTTTATTTTCTTGGTGATTGCTCAAAGGATTATAATACGCATTTTAACTTATCACAGTCTGCTGCGGGTGCTGCTAAGTTGCTTCAGTCGTGTCCAACTCTGTGTGACCCCAGAGATGGCAGCCCACCAGGCTCCCCCGTCCCTGGGATTCTCCAGGCAAGAACATTGGAGTGGGTTGCCATTTCCTTCTCCAGTGCATGAAAGTGAAAAGTGAAAGTGAAGTCGCTCAGTCGCGTCCAACTCTTGGCAACCGCATGGACTGCAGCCCATCAGGCTCCTCCATCCATGGGATTTTCCAGGCAAGAGTACTGGAGTGGGTTGCCGTTGCCTTCCCCGTATCACAGTCTACTTCTGGTTAATATTACCTTGAAAGTGAAAGTTGCTCAGTCATATCTGACTCTTTGCAACCCATGGAGGAGTTGCAAATGGATAGTTGCTCCCTTCTTCAGGGGATCTTCCCAACCCAGCGATCAAACCCAGGTCTCCCACGTTGCAGGTAGATGCTTTACCAGGTGAGCCATCAGGGAAGCCCAGGAATACTGGAGTGGGAAGCCGATCCCTTCTCCAGCGGATCTTCCCAACCCAGTAATCGAACCAGGGTCTCCTGCATTGCAGGCAGATTCTTTACCAACTGAGCCACCAGGGAAGCTCCCTTTTCTCCCCCTTCCTCTGTGCTGTCTTAGCTGTACACATGTGTTAGGTGTGTGCAGGGTTACAGTGTTGGCTTTATATCATCTTGTTTCATTTAGTAAATTGAATAGGAAAGTTCAGTTCAGTTAAGCAGCCTGTATTCAGCCAGCCTTCATGTTTAGCCGCATGCGCGCTCTTTCCAGCGCGCTCCCTTTCCGCTGCCTTTGCATCGCTGTCTGGAGTCTTTCTCTTTTAACCTGTGAAACTTCCCATGGTGTTTTTGGTCAGGCAGCTCCGCTGGCAGTGTATTTTCTCAGTATCGTTATTTGGAATGCTTTTATTTTGCCTTCATTTTTGAAGGATAGTTTAGCTGGATACAGAATTGCTGGTTTTCTTCTGGTGCTTTGAATATGCCTTTTCTCCTGCTTTCTACATTCCATGGTTTCTGATGAAAAGCAACGATTCAGCATACTGTTGTTTCCCTAAACACTTAGCTTCTTATTTTCCTACTGGTTTCAAGATTTTCTCTGGCCTTAGCTTCCAAAAGTTTTAACAGCTGATTCTCTTTCTTTTTATTTATATTGACTGGGCTTCATTGAGATTCTTGAATCTGTAAACAATCACTTTCATATTTGAAACATCTTCAGCCATCATTTCTTAAAATGTCTTTTTTTCTGCTTTTCCTCTTTTCTATGTCCTCTTTATTATGTTTGCCCTTTTGATACTTTTCTCCTCTCTGTTCTTCACTTGGGGTAAAGTCTGTCAGTCTCTCGGATTCACTGATTTTTCTCCCTTCTCATCTGCTGTTTAGTCCATCTAGTGAATTTTTTACTTCAATTACTGTATTTTTCAACTCTGGAATTTTTGTTCTATTTTTGTAGGGTCTGTTTCTTACTTCCTATTTCAATCATTGGCATATTTTCCTTGAATTCTTTAAACATTGTTCTTCTTGGAGGTGGTTCATGTGTATGTGTTTTCAGGTGTGTGTGTGTGTGTGTGTGTGTGTGTGTGTGTGTGTGTGTGTGTGTGTGTGTGTGTGTGTGTGTGTGAAGTCTTTTTCTGCTAAACCCAAATCTTGGTTAAACTGAGAGATGGTTCTTATTGTTTTATTTTCTGAGTATGACTCATACTTGTGTTTTATGTGTGTTTCAGCATTTTAATTTTTCTCCTGAGTTTTTTGTTTTTATTTTGCAGTGGTGTGTGTGTTTTAAGTCCACTGTGAATGTGATCTGAGGAATCTGTAGCCTTGTGCTGCGTGGCCATGCATTTCTTTGCTCAGCTCCTTCCACCTGAGCACTTACCTGGATTTTCCTGTTGACTTTGCAGAGGTCACTCCTGTGTCTGTGTAGTTTGTGGTCAGTTTGTGGTCAGACACCTTGAGCCCAGGAGGTTTTACCTCCACTTTGGGTTTGTGTTTGGGTCGGGAGTACAGTCAAAATGCAGATGACTTGCGAGGCTGCTCTGCGCTACCGCCTGGAGTGTCCATTGTGTGCGGGGCATGTGGTCTGTTCATCACAGCCCTCAGGGCCCCTCTCGTTTCCAGGCCCTCCCTTTAAATTTCTGCCTGTTTCTCCACTGTCAGCCACCACTACTGGGGCCTCAGCCTTTGGCCAGGAGACCTGCAGCCTTTTCCTGGAGTGGGTTTTCTAACCTCAGCTCCCAGTCAAGTCAGTCCCGTCGGTCCCCTTGATAGCTAAACTGCAGGCTTTCCAGGCCAGCCCCACAGCGGCGGAGGCACTGATGTGTCGGAGCTGGCAGCAAGGTCCCCGCCCTCCACTCTTCTCACAGACTTGAGTTGATTTTCGTGAGTATTCGCCTGTCAATCTGTTGGTCGCCTTTGTTGGATTTCTAGGCCCAGAAGTAGTTGTTCTTCAGCTTTGCCAGGTTTTGTAGTTGGTTTTTCCATGGAAAGGATTTGTCAGCCTCTTCTTTGCTCTTTGTGTCTGGATCTGCTAAGACCATGAGACTCGATGGGCTGGCCTTTTAAGACACCTGGTTCTGGGCACCACTTCCTGCTCTCCGCTAGCGTCTCTGCTTCCCCCCCTTTACAGTCTCTGCGGGACTCCCCTGTGCGTGCGTTTTGTAAATGTTTGAATGTCTCAGGGCCCAGTCCTCAAACTGTTTTTTCTCTCTCTCTCCATACTTAACTCCCTTCATGATCTCATGGATTTAATGACTTTCAATTCCTACAAATCCCAAATTTGTATCTTTAGCTCACATTCCAGGTGTGTGAGTCTGATGACCTCTTCCACGTTTCCTCTTAATGTGTTTAAAGCTGAATTCCTGTATCTTCTCATATCCCAGTAAATGTCAGTTTTATCCTCCAGTTACTCAGCCCAGATATCCTGGTTAGCCTTCTTTCCTCGTTTTTCTTTCCTTGTATTCTGCCCATCAGGAAATCTTATCAGCACTCCATTAAAATAGACCCCAAATCCAGCCACTTATCACCATTCCTTCCACATCAGCAGCCTAGTCCAGGTCACCCTCCCCCCACCACTGGGATTAGCACAGCTGCCTTGCTATACTTCTTAACTCCTCGGAGTCGCTGGAGTTGTGGAAATGCAAAGGAGACATCATTCTTCTGCCCAGAACCTTCCGTGGCTTCCGTCTTCCTAAGAGCAAACCCTGAGCACAGCTTGGCTGTGAGGCGCTAAACTTACCTCTCTCCCCACCCCAGCCTTCCTGGTCCAGCCCTTCCCTCCTTCCCCTGCTCCCTGCACTCAGGTCCGCCTGGCCTTCTTCCTGCTGCCGTCACACTGCCGGTTCTCCCCCACCCCTCGGGGTCTGTGTCCGCCACTCCCTCTGGCGGGCCCTTCCACGTGTCCACAGAACACCTCCTCCTGACCCGCCTCTCTGCCATTACCCTATCGTCTTCTGTGGTTTTTCTCTTCTTCACAATTAAGTGTATTTAACGTATTTCACATTTGTTAATTTGTCTGACTCCATTCACTTGAGTTTAACTCCCAATATAGAAATAAATACTGTTTTTGTTTCCTCCTGTATCCTCAGGAAAAGCAGAAACCCAACATATTGCAGGGACTTCATACGTCTTGGTGGAATGGGTGGGTGGGTTGACGCTGGTTAACAGGACTGGATTTTACAATCCTTCTGCTTCAAGGGCCTCCAGCCAGACTGTCAGGGCCTCATGATCAAAACCTCGACTTGGCAGATTGGAGAGCTGGTTTGTCAGGCTCAGAGTCTGCAAACGTCGACTCCGCTTACCCCTTCCACAATCGTCTCTTGTAGGCTGTAGAGCAGGTGCATTTCCTCCAGAGAAGGTGGTGGTATTTCTCTGGTGGGTGTACTCATTCCTGTTAGCGGAGCACCCGGGGGGTTTCCACACAAAGGTGTCCTCTCTGTGACTCAGCTTACCATTTATGAGAAAGCTCTTCACCAGAGGGCATCAGTGAAGTCTGTCACCGATGTTACGTTTACTAAGTGTTTTGTGGGCACCTGGTATATTCTTATTTAACTTAATTTTGGCAAGTTTTGGCATTTATGCTGGGCTTTCTTTGTGGAACATGTAGGTTTAGAAGTGAATACTTGGGGAGAGTTCTGATAATTGAGGATATATGGAGGCTTGCCTGTAGGACTGTAGTTTCTAACTTTGCTATTTTGTTAAGAAAAGGAACATTCTCAAAGTCAGAAATCCTAGTTTATCTGTTTTCACTTCCTGAACAATTTCATCTTTGTCTCCATCCATTTAATAAAATCAGACAGTAAAGCATTCTGATTCAGAACAGGAATTTCTTTATTATTTCTTCAGGCTCTCTATTTTGCATCTTTGGTCTGTGTTGTCAATGAAAAATAACAAATGCTTTTTTTATATTTTGAGGTATCTGCATACCTCAAAGACTAATACAGATGTTACGAAATATGTTTTTATAGTTTTTCGGTTGTAGCAGCTGTGCGAGAATAGTTCTGATTCACTCTTGTTTATACAACACACATATATAGATTGGGTTCAGTTTGTGATTTGTTTGTCACGATGCAATAAGTGAGTGGTTTTATTGGTACCAGATACCATCCTACTCTTATTCAGAACAAAATGCCAGAAATGTGACTTAACTGGTGAAATTTCTAAGTGGCTTACTCTTTTTAAAAAATTAGAATCCGTTTTTACTTGTGTAAGTCGTAGAAGAAAAAGTGGATGGCTGGGGTGTGTTAGGACTTTTAACAAACAGGGTCAGCGTACTGCGTGTGTGTATAGGGTTGCTGACCACTGGCTGAGGAGGGAGATGGTAACGGTGGCTATGGTTTCGCCTCTGGTATCTGGCCTTCTCACCAGGAGGGAAGGTGGGAGTAAGGATGGCATATTCTGTGCATTTTTCATGGGGCAGATGGAAATCCACATTTGCTGATAACTTCAATCATAACATGTTTGTTTTCGTTAGAAATTTAACTTAGCATTTAACACTTTGCAAAAACATGGCCATCAAAAATTTTTATCCATCAAAATTTTTATCCTTCCATTCTACCAGCCTGCTTCAAGAAATGTTAATGAAGATATGTCCCTGCAGAATTCAGTCACTACTGAAGGAGTCAGGGCTGACTCTGTGTCTGTGGGTAACGTGTGGTGGCAGAGTGAGCGGGGCTCCCGGCCTGGCTCTGAGGGGTGGGGCTTGTGCCTTCTCCAGGCACCCCGACTTCCCCCCATCTGCTCTCTGTTTGCCCCCGCCACTGTCTTGGGTCGTCTGCCAGGTTGTTTCTTGGAGTTGGTTTCTCAGCTGGCACCGCTGCGCTGCTTTCTCACCACGGGTTGCTTCTGCCTTCCTTGGGGCCGCGTGCAAGCGGAGTCGTGTAGTATGCTGTCTGTCTCACGTCACTGGGCGTGGTGACGTTTAGATTCACTTGTGTCCCACAAGTCGATGCTTGTGCGGTTTTGTTGTGGGCAGCAGTTCAAAGTGTGGACATACCTCGTTTCGTTCATACACCTTCCTGTTGATGGACCCCTGCGTCAGCTGTTTCTGTTAGGATGAAGCTGCTGTGTCCATTTTCCTACAGGTCTGTCCATGGTTTCTCTCGGGTAGGTGTGTAGGAGCAGAATTGCTGAGGCAGGTATGTGTTTAAGGAGCTGTTACACAATTTTCCACACTCACCGATGCTGACCTGAAGCAAATAGCCAGGTATTTCTCTAGCAAAGATGGATTTATCCAAGATCAGCAGAGAATTACCATTCAGGGTCTCATCTGTGGCAGCCACTTGTAAGTCTTGACCTCAAGGGAAGGAGCAGCTTTTATAGAGGGGACAAGGGAGGGGGCGGGCCTGATAAACAGAGCGTCTGGTTCTCATTGGCCAATTCCTGGCGGGAAGAAGGAGCCTCTTCTCCTGTTGGCTCCACTGTGGATGCAGGGGTGAGAGCTCCCCCTGCTGGTCGCCCAGCTCTTTAAGTGGATTTTCTTTGCGTTAGCATTAAACACCAGCATGTATGAAAGTTCCAGTTGTCTTGATCATCCTCACTGGCCTTTACTATTGTTGTCTTAATTTTAGCCCCTATGGTAACTCTTAAATTTACGTGATATTAGCCCTCCAACTTTGTGCTTCGGTTTCAAGGATATCTTGGCTTTTTTAGATTCTTAAGTTTGACATACAAAATTTTAGCATTAATTTGTCAGTTTATATAAAAGAGCTTTGGGATTTTTGATTGGGATTCTGTTGTATCTGTGTATCAATTTAGGAGAAATTGACAGATACCGAGAGCTGATTTATAAATGGTGTATCTTTCAGTTTATAGGCATTTGACTTTTCAGTCATGTTTTGTCATTTTCAGCATAGATATTTTAGATGTTTTAGTGAATGTATTTGTGATATTTTGTGTTTTGGGTTATATTGTAAATGGAGATTTAAGTTTTTCAGTTTTATTTAACACTACTACATAAAAATACCTAATTTAAAAACATTTTCTGACCTTCATTGATTTTTAAAAATATTTAATTCTATGACTACTGAACTTGCTCATTTTTCCTAACAGTTACTGTGGCTTCCTTTATTTCTGCATTTTAAAAATCAAGAATGAATATTGACTTTTTAAACTCAACATGTTTTAATTACGGAAATTTTAAACATCTGAGTTTAAAAGATTTTACAGTGAGCCTTCATAGGCCCACTGCAGACTATTCCCTGAGCATCCTGCTTGTCATCCTGCCATCTGTCCGTCAGCACATCTTAAGTGTCCACATCAGAACACTCCCCACGAACAAACTTCAGTTAGCATGCAGTTGATCAACTTGAGTTCCATATTTGTTCATGGCTTTTTTTCTAACAGTCTTAAATACTGTACAATAAAAACTTACATAGTACTGTTGTTGTTCAGTTGCCCAGTCGTGTCTGACTCTTTGTGACCCTGTGGACTGCAGCGTGCCAGGCCTCTCTGTCCCTCACCATCTCCCGAAGTTTGCCCAAGTTCGTGTTCAGTGCATTGGTGATACTATCCATCCATCTCATCCTCTGACGCCCCTTTCTCCATCTGCCCTCAAATCTTTCCCAGCGTCAGGGACTTTTCCAGTGAGTCAGCTGTTCACATTAGATGATGAAAATACAACTTCAGCATCAGTCCTTCCAAGGAGTATTCAGGGTTGATTTCCCTTAAGATTGACTGATTTGGTCTCCTTTCTGTCCAACGGACTCTCAGGAGTCTTCTCCAGCACCATAGTTCAAAGGTATCAGTTCCTTGGTGCCTTGACTATACAGACCTTTGTCACCAATGTCTGCTTTTCATCATACTGTCTAGGTTTGTCATAGCTTTCCTGCCAAGAAGCAAACATCTTCTGATCTCATGGCTGCAGTCACTATCCTTAGTGATTTTAGAGCTCAAGAAGAGGAAATACATCACTACTTCCACCTTTTCCCCCTCTATTTGCATGAAGTAATGGGGCTGGATGCCATCGTCTTAGTTTTTTTAATATTTAGTTTTAAGCTGGCTCTTTTCACTCTCCTCCTTCACCCTCATCAAGAGGCTCTTTAGTTCCTTTTCACTTTCTGCCATTAGAGTGATAGTCATAATCTAGTATAAACTATAGTCAGAGTATACTGTTGTTCTAAATACTATACAGCTGACCTCAACAAAGGCATATACCTGTGCAGCCCAAAGTCTCACTGAGCTAGAAAGTATCACCCCAGGCAGGAGGCTAGCTGATGCCCCTTCCCAGTCAGTTCCCTAAGAACCTTTGTTTTGTTCAGTAATAGGGATGGGGGTGGGATGGGGAAGGGGGTTGGCTGGTTCAAGAATTTTCATTTAAATAGAACCGTACAGTGAGCAGTCTTGTAGGAAGGTTTTTCTCATTCAGTGTAAGGTTTTGAGACTTGCCAATATGTGTGTGTCACTAGTTGATTTCTTTTTGCTGAGCCTATTGTACATACTCGTTTGTCCAGTGACTTGCAAAGGAGGACTATTTCTAGTTTGAGTCCATTATGAACACAGTTTCTATAAATAGTTTGGTACAAGTCTTTCTGTAGATGTATGTTTTCATTCCTTTTGGGTAAGTAATGATTGAAATTGCTGCGTCATAGGGTGGGTATTTGTTTAGTTTTATAAAATGCTGACAGACCTTTTACCAAAATGGGTGTGCCACTTTAAAATCCTGCCGACAATGTGTGTGTGAATCTTCCAGTTGTACCTTCTTGGTGTGTTTTTCTTTTTCGCCATTTTAATGGGTATTAGTGGTATGGCATTGTCTATTTGCACTTCCTCAGGAACCATGAGGGTTCATCCCTTCTTAATGTGTCTTACTGGCCATTCAGGTATCTTCTTTTGGGAATGTATGCTTAAATCTTTTGCCCACTTTTAAATTACATTTTGGTCTTTTCATTATTGAATGCAAGGAATTCTTTAGTAGTTTTAGGGACCAGTCTTTGTAGATATTTTTTCTGGATATTATCCCCCAATCTGTGGCTTGTTTATCCATTTTCTCAACGTTGTTTTCTGATGAAATCTGGCTTATCAATTTTCTAACATGGTTATTGCTTTTTTTGTGACTTACAACACCTTTGCTTACCTCCAAGTCACAAAGATGATGTGCTCCTTTTGCTGTGGAAGCTTCATAGAGACTTCCCTGGCGGTCCAGGGGTGAAGACTTCTGCACTTCCCAATGCAGGGGGTCTGGGAACCAGGATTCCACATGCCCCAGGCGGTTGGAGAACCTTTGTTTTCTTTCTGTCTTGTGCAACGCTCAGCCCGTCCCAACTCATTCCTGGGCCCTGATTGCTGTGTGCTCCGAGGTCAGTGAAAGTGGGCTGGGTTTTGGAACGACCCTTTTTGATTAATTCTACTGTTCTGTAAACTGTCAGAGGACTTTGCTGTGTTAAGGAAGGTTTGGTTTTACTTTTTCACATTTTGATTTTGTAGATTAAGTTTTAGAAAGAAATCCTAACAAAAAGAACCTCTGTCTGCAGTTCTGTGCTTTTATGAAGAATTTGTTTCATAAAAATTTTTTGCATTGAAATTCTGTACTAGAAGTGGATACTTGATATATATTAACACTTTAAGAAAGACTGCGTCAATGCTGGCTATCAGAACCAGTTATGAGGTGGATTTCAAGAGGAAGGGACTGAAAACCCGAAGAGTTATTTATGCATTGTCTTGTGATCAGGTGTTCCTCACCACAGAAGTGTCTGAAATCGAGCTTCTAGTAAAATCTTGTTGAATGCAGGTGACGTGCCTTCTTGTGGGGGATTATTTCAGCCAGAGAAGGAATAAACAACGCTTTACATTTAAGCTGTCAGAGGGGGGAGGACGTTTGTCCTTGAAGGGCGGGANTGACCCTGTGGACTGCAGCGTGCCAGGCCTCTCTGTCCCTCACCATCTCCCGAAGTTTGCCCAAGTTCGTGTTCAGTGCATTGGTGATACTATCCATCCATCTCATCCTCTGACGCCCCTTTCTCCATCTGCCCTCAAATCTTTCCCAGCGTCAGGGACTTTTCCAGTGAGTCAGCTGTTCACATTAGATGATGAAAATACAACTTCAGCATCAGTCCTTCCAAGGAGTATTCAGGGTTGATTTCCCTTAAGATTGACTGATTTGGTCTCCTTTCTGTCCAACGGACTCTCAGGAGTCTTCTCCAGCACCATAGTTCAAAGGTATCAGTTCCTTGGTGCCTTGACTATACAGACCTTTGTCACCAATGTCTGCTTTTCATCATACTGTCTAGGTTTGTCATAGCTTTCCTGCCAAGAAGCAAACATCTTCTGATCTCATGGCTGCAGTCACTATCCTTAGTGATTTTAGAGCTCAAGAAGAGGAAATACATCACTACTTCCACCTTTTCCCCCTCTATTTGCATGAAGTAATGGGGCTGGATGCCATCGTCTTAGTTTTTTTAATATTTAGTTTTAAGCTGGCTCTTTTCACTCTCCTCCTTCACCCTCATCAAGAGGCTCTTTAGTTCCTTTTCACTTTCTGCCATTAGAGTGATAGTCATAATCTAGTATAAACTATAGTCAGAGTATACTGTTGTTCTAAATACTATACAGCTGACCTCAACAAAGGCATATACCTGTGCAGCCCAAAGTCTCACTGAGCTAGAAAGTATCACCCCAGGCAGGAGGCTAGCTGATGCCCCTTCCCAGTCAGTTCCCTAAGAACCTTTGTTTTGTTCAGTAATAGGGATGGGGGTGGGATGGGGAAGGGGGTTGGCTGGTTCAAGAATTTTCATTTAAATAGAACCGTACAGTGAGCAGTCTTGTAGGAAGGTTTTTCTCATTCAGTGTAAGGTTTTGAGACTTGCCAATATGTGTGTGTCACTAGTTGATTTCTTTTTGCTGAGCCTATTGTACATACTCGTTTGTCCAGTGACTTGCAAAGGAGGACTATTTCTAGTTTGAGTCCATTATGAACACAGTTTCTATAAATAGTTTGGTACAAGTCTTTCTGTAGATGTATGTTTTCATTCCTTTTGGGTAAGTAATGATTGAAATTGCTGCGTCATAGGGTGGGTATTTGTTTAGTTTTATAAAATGCTGACAGACCTTTTACCAAAATGGGTGTGCCACTTTAAAATCCTGCCGACAATGTGTGTGTGAATCTTCCAGTTGTACCTTCTTGGTGTGTTTTTCTTTTTCGCCATTTTAATGGGTATTAGTGGTATGGCATTGTCTATTTGCACTTCCTCAGGAACCATGAGGGTTCATCCCTTCTTAATGTGTCTTACTGGCCATTCAGGTATCTTCTTTTGGGAATGTATGCTTAAATCTTTTGCCCACTTTTAAATTACATTTTGGTCTTTTCATTATTGAATGCAAGGAATTCTTTAGTAGTTTTAGGGACCAGTCTTTGTAGATATTTTTTCTGGATATTATCCCCCAATCTGTGGCTTGTTTATCCATTTTCTCAACGTTGTTTTCTGATGAAATCTGGCTTATCAATTTTCTAACATGGTTATTGCTTTTTTTGTGACTTACAACACCTTTGCTTACCTCCAAGTCACAAAGATGATGTGCTCCTTTTGCTGTGGAAGCTTCATAGAGACTTCCCTGGCGGTCCAGGGGTGAAGACTTCTGCACTTCCCAATGCAGGGGGTCTGGGAACCAGGATTCCACATGCCCCAGGCGGTTGGAGAACCTTTGTTTTCTTTCTGTCTTGTGCAACGCTCAGCCCGTCCCAACTCATTCCTGGGCCCTGATTGCTGTGTGCTCCGAGGTCAGTGAAAGTGGGCTGGGTTTTGGAACGACCCTTTTTGATTAATTCTACTGTTCTGTAAACTGTCAGAGGACTTTGCTGTGTTAAGGAAGGTTTGGTTTTACTTTTTCACATTTTGATTTTGTAGATTAAGTTTTAGAAAGAAATCCTAACAAAAAGAACCTCTGTCTGCAGTTCTGTGCTTTTATGAAGAATTTGTTTCATAAAAATTTTTTGCATTGAAATTCTGTACTAGAAGTGGATACTTGATATATATTAACACTTTAAGAAAGACTGCGTCAATGCTGGCTATCAGAACCAGTTATGAGGTGGATTTCAAGAGGAAGGGACTGAAAACCCGAAGAGTTATTTATGCATTGTCTTGTGATCAGGTGTTCCTCACCACAGAAGTGTCTGAAATCGAGCTTCTAGTAAAATCTTGTTGAATGCAGGTGACGTGCCTTCTTGTGGGGGATTATTTCAGCCAGAGAAGGAATAAACAACGCTTTACATTTAAGCTGTCAGAGGGGGGAGGACGTTTGTCCTTGAAGGGCGGGAACATGTCCCGGTTCGGTGTGAAGTTGGTGTGAGGGGCCCGAGGCGGCGGTGGCCTGACTGACTCGCCGTGTCTCGCGCCTGGCGCGGCCCGTCTCTGTACCCGTGTCAGCTGCACGCGCTATTCGCGCGCGAGTTGGTGGAGCCGCGCGAGATTGCGCCCTGAGCGCCGTGTCCCCGCGAGAGTTAGAGCTGCGCATGCGCGCTCTGGGCCCCTGCGCCTGCCTGTTTATTGCAGTGGCGGGCGCTGGGAGCCTTCCGGGTTTTGAATAGTTGAAGGAAACCAAAAGCGTCATCTTTTAAGGAACGTGTGCAAATGATCAGCCCCGGTCTTGGTGTCCATGGGTGGAGTCGCGTGGTCCCAGTGCTGCAGTGGCGGAGCGCCGTGGTTGGACTCCCTCACGGCCCCTCACGAGCCCCGGTCTCCTGGCTGTGACTCTTGCCTCCTCCGTCCGGGGTCTGAGCCGCGTCTGACCGCCGCGCGCTCACAGCGCTGCCCAGGCCCTGGGGCACCGGCTGGAGGATCCCGTGGACCCTGAAAGTCCCGGAGGGAGCACCCGCGACACGGGGACGGAGGCAGCCCTTCCTTCCTGATGAGCCCCGCGGCAGCTTGAGGGGAATGGGCGCCCCTGGTTCTCCCTCGTGCTTCTGGGGTAGAAATTGATACAGAAAGAAAATGTTAAACATAGTTTGCTTTTACAAGGTAATCTTTTTAGTCCCTTGTATTTAAAACTTTTAAGTTACTGCTGCCATGAAATTGATTTGTGTGGAATTTTCCAGAAATACATGTTTTGAATGGAAATACTTGGGCCCTTAAAACACAACGCTTCACGAGCAAAAGAGTGGGAGAAAAGCTACTTGGAAAGCTCCCCATGCTGCCGTCCAGACCCTGTGGGTCCACCGAGCAGGCCTGAGGCTGGAGTGATGGGGGGTCATCTGCTGGGTCTAAAGTCTACCTTCTGCTCAAACAGGGCCTTTCTTCACCCTTCATCCTTGTTGCACAGAAGCAGTAACGTATATTTAACCTCAGGCTTTTCTGTAGTTGTTATTCAGCTGCTCAGTCGTGTCCGAGTCTTTTCGACCCCCTAGACTGTGGCAAGCCAGGCTCCCTTGTCCACCACCGGCTCCCAGAGATTGCTCAAACTCATGTCCATCCAGTCAGAGATGCCATCCAGCCATCTCATCCTCTCTCGTCCCCTTCTCCTGCCCTCAATCTTTCCGAGCACCAGGGTCTCTCCAGTGAGTCAGCTGTTTGTGTTGGGTGGCCAAAGTTTCTGTAGTTTTCAGGTTTGATTCTCTACCCCAGGTAGATACGCTGGAGGGTTGGGGGTGGATATCTTGACAGTAGGGGAGATGCTGGGGGAATCCTACTCCAGCTGCACTTAGCTTTTGCTGTTTGGGAATGCTGGGCATTTCCCGATGCGCGATGCTTGCTGGGGTGGGCAGGTACACCATTGTGCCATCTGGCCTAACCTGTGACTTTGCTGAAGACCTTGATGGTGGCTCAGATCTGTGTCCTTAATTAAAGAGTTGCCGACTGTGGCTGAGGCCTCTGCCTACAAAGGATGGAGGTGGCTGCTGCCACTGGGGAAGTGGGCTGGTTTCTGTGTTGACCAGAGAGATAACAGCAGATTCAAAGTATTTCCACAAGAACTTGGGAGACATTTATGTTAAATATATTTTGTTCACATTGAATCATAGACAATCTCCTACTAACACGTAGGACATTAATTAAGGTGGTGGAATTTGTCACAGTAATGGTAATAGCAATATGTTTCATGGCAAGGGCGCATGAATTGTGGAATGTGTCGATCGTGAAATTCAGAGATTGACAGCATCTTCCTTTAAAGATGTTGGCGTAAAACTAATTAAAACCCGGTTTGAAAGGTAAATAGCCTGATTACCAAGAAAGCATTAGGTCCTCTGTTGACCTTTTTGATTCTAACCGAGTGCTTCTGAGTAATGCTTGAAGTACAGACCCTGTTTCCTCAGCGGGCTGGTGCGGACCGACCGCCTGGCACAGCCCGCAGCTGTGCTGTTCCTGGAGCTCCTGCTGTCCGTGCCACGGTGACCAGGCAGAGGGTGGGCGATGCCCGGCACTGCCCAGTTGTGACCATGAAAATTGGCTCAGACGTCAGGGTTCATTATAAAAAGTAGAAAGAGAGCCCCCTTTGAATCACACCAAAAAATGACTGACGTGACGCACGTTCATAGATTCTGGCCTAAAATTTTAGCACTTTGACTTAATCTCAAGAAAACCATCAAGACCTTGAGGGTTCTGTTACTGTTCCGTTTCTCGATGGGTTGGCTCCAGAGGGGACAACCGTTTACGTCACCTGTTAACAGTTTTTATCGTTTTTGATGTTCCGTTTTCTCCTTGGAAGAAAAGTTACAACCAACGTAGGTGGCATATTAAAAAGCAGAGACGTTACTTTGCCAGCAAAGGTCTAGTCAAGGCTATGGTTTTTCCAGTGGTCATGTGGGGATGAGAGTTGGACTACAAAGAAAGCTGAGCGCCGAAGAATTAATGCTGTTAAACTAGTGTTGGAGAAGACTCTTGAGAGTCCCTTGGACTGCAAGGAGATCCAACCAATCCATCCTAAAGGAAATCAGTCCTGAATATTCATTGGAAGGACTGATATTGAAGCTGAAACTCCAATACTTTGGCTACCTGATGGGAAGAACTGACTCATTGGAAAAGACCCTGATGCTAGGAAAGATTGAAGGCGGGAGGAGAAGGGGACGACAGAGGATGACATGGTTGGATGGCATCACTGACCCAGTGAACATGAGTTTGAGTAAACTCCAGGAGTTGGCAATGGACAGGGAGGCCTGGCGTGCTGCAGTCCATGGGGTTGCAAAGAGTTGGACATGACTGAGCAACGGAACTGATGTTCCATTGTTATTAGTTACCCTCACAGTTTATTTTTCAGATAACATGCTCACACTTTTCTCTTTTCCTCTCTAAACAGGTTGAAAGGATCGTTGACAAAAGGAAAAACAAGAAAGGGAAGACGGAGTATCTGGTTCGGTGGAAAGGCTACGACAGCGAGGACGACACCTGGGAGCCGGAGCAGCACCTGGTGAACTGCGAGGAGTACATCCACGACTTCAACCGGCGCCACACCGAGAAGCAGAAGGAGGGCACCTTCGCCAGGGCCAACCGGACCTCCCCGAACAATGCCCGGAAGCAGATCTCCCGGTCCACCAGCAGCAGCTTCTCCAAGGCCGCCCCCAAAGCCCTAGTGGTGGGCAAGGAGCACGAGGCCAAGAGCAGCCCTCTGTTTGCCGCCAGCCAGAAGTTCCGAAAGAGCCCAGCGCCAGGCCTGGCCGCCCGCAAGAACATGGACCTGGCCCGGTCGGGCATCAAGATCCTCGTGCCCAAGAGCCCCATCAAGAGCAGGACCGCAGTGGACGGCTTTCAGGACGAGAGCCCCGAGAAGCCGGACCCTGTGGAGCAGGGGCCGGAGGACACGGCGGCTCCAGAGGCGGCCGCCGAGAAGCCGGTCGGGGCCCTGCTGGGCCCAGGGGCGGAGCGGGCGCGGATGGGGAGCCGGCCCCGGATACACCCGCTGGTGCCGCAGGCGTCCGGCCCCGTGACAGCGGCCATGGCTACGGGGCTGGCCGTAAATGGGAAAGGTAAGTGACAATCTTGGAGGGGCGGGGAGGGGGGGCCCCTCACCTCCGCGGTTCTGCCCTGGAAGGCAAGCTGGCCGGCCTGAGCCCGGTGGCTTCCGCCGGCCCTGCTCCCAACAGAGCAGGTGTGTCTATGGGAACCCTGGAGAGAGCTCACTGGCCCGTCCTCTCTTTACCCGAAGCCTGGGGCGTCGGCCTCTGAAGTCAGCACGGGCTCTGTCCCATCGGCTGCCCGCGGGCTGGCCCACCACCTGCGGTTGGTTTAAACAGCAACCCCCTCTAGGTAGGTCGTCGCTGTATTTCTGTAGTTTCTGCTTATTATGCATCTTGACACATTGGGTCTCGTGTTAGGAATCCATCTGAAATTTCAAAGTGTGAGCAGTACTGATTAGAAGTCACGGTTCTTACTGTCCTAACTCATCTAAATAACTAGAAATGCCTTTCGGTAGGGTATTGACCACAAATAGAGACTTTGGGACTTCGGGGGTCTCTCTGAAACAGTCAGTTGGCTGTTGGGATCTTTACTGCAGAGTAGGGGTCTGTCCAGCACGGGTGCTGTTTTCTGTTGTGTTTTTACGCCGTTCTTGCCGCTGGACTGTGCGGCTCAGGTGGTCGTCCTGCGGGCTGCTGGGTCGCACACCTGAGCGTCAGCACAGGCTGACGGGGCCGGCTTCCCTCCCGCGCTTTCCCCAGGCCTGGTGCGCAGCCACCTCCAGGATTCTGCTGCGTCTTCTCCGATGTAAGCCTTGCCTCACAGTGGGTCCTGGTGCCTTCTCACCTGCCATGGCTTTCTTACCAGTCCCCTGGCTTCCTGCCCTCTGAGAGCCCCCGTCTACTTCCCATTTGTTCTTGAACAGGACAGGCATCCCCAGTCGCCAGACAGGTTGCTCCACCATTGCCTCGGTCAGCAGGTACCTCCGAGGCTGCTGGGCCTCCCCTGCCTGCACGCTGCCTCCAGGGCACCCGCTCTTCTCTGCTGGGAGCTGCCCCGGCCCTCCCTCGCCTCATGGACTCCGGCCCCCTCTGGTCCGGGACCCACTGCTCCTCCAGCCCGTCCGAGGGCAGGACTGGGGCCGCCCCGGGCCTGTGTGCATGTTCCTTGGGCCACAGTCAGTGGACTAACGCAGAACGGGACGCGGTGATGGCGTGGGGAGCTCTGCTCCTCTGAGACCCCACTCAGCCGTCTTGCCGTGGTGGGTCCTGCCAGCTTGGTCTCGGGCCCTGGATCCCAGGGAGGGGGGCAGGCTGAGGTCGGGGTCCCCTTTGTGCAGTAGCGGTCCCTTGCCAGTGTTTATCCGACA
Organism: Neotragus moschatus; assembly: GCA_006410615.1. NCBI lineage: Eukaryota > Metazoa > Chordata > Mammalia > Artiodactyla > Bovidae > Neotragus > Neotragus moschatus. The sequence goes on from SJYA01002733.1 coordinate 130,052, forward strand.
CATACTTCACCTGGGTGCTCTGCCCCTCCCTGCGCTTGGCCTCCGGGAGCTCGTGTGAGCCCGTCTGCAGAGGTGACCTCTCAGCCACGGGCCTGGAGCTCGGTGTCAGGAAGGGCTGTAGCGGTTCAGGGGTAGGCGAGACCTGGTGGTGGCCAATAGAAGGCTCCACTTTACGGGGAGGTCGAGTCCCAAAGCTTGTGGGGTTCAAGCAGAGCGGGAATCCGCACTGTTTCTCAGTTCCTCCCGTCTTGTTCTCCACACCATCGCTGGCTGCCCCCGCCAGACGGACAGACGGACGCATCCTCCTGTGTGGCAGACGCCGGGCCCTGCTCTGTGCCTGGCTCTGCTGGTGCAGATGGGGCCTGGGCCCACGGGCCAGACCATGTGTGGCCTGTGCGACGTGGCCTGTCACCTGAGAAGGGTTTTCACATCTTCCGATGTTTGAGAAAATCAAGAGGAATAATACTTCATGAGCCATGAAATATAAGAAACTCTGATTTCTGTTTCATAAAGTTTTATTGGAACGCAGCCATGCGTGTTCACCCTGATGGTCTGCGCCTGCTTTCCCGCTGCGGGGACAGACTGGTGTCCCTGTGACAGAGCCCGCGTGGCCTGCAGGCTGAAGGAGGTGAGCACGCACACACACACACTCGCTCTAGGTTGTACAGATACACGCACGCACACACAGAATCACTGTGACAGAGCCCGTGTAGCCTGCGGGCTAGAAGCACACACACATCCCGCTCTAGGTTCGCACGCCCCTGCTCTAGGAAGACACACATGTACAGAGTCCTTGTGACAGAGACCACATCGCCGTTGAACTGAAGATGGTGTGTACACACACACACACTTGTTCACGCTGCCTGGTCTAGGCAGCCACGGTCCTGGTGGGCAGACTCAGGTTCTGTGGTTGGTCGCCCACAAACTAAAAGCTGCCTTGGCCCTTCTGTCCCCATGTGCTGCTGTGGGCACAGCTCTGCAGAGCTGGCTCTCAGCAAAAGCCTTACGTTCTGTGCGTGAGGTGTGCTCTGGCTTCTATTTTAATTAGTTGGGAACTTCTTTTTTCAGTACTCTGACCATTTCAAAATTTTTTTCAGTATCTGTGAGGGTGGCTGTGGTTAAAACCACAAGGGGCATGTGAGCGTAAAATCCTGTCTCTTATACACATCTAGATGTGTATAAGAGACAGGTCTATGGGAACCCTGGAGAGAGCTCACTGGCCCGTCCTCTCTTTACCCGAAGCCTGGGGCGTCGGCCTCTGAAGTCAGCACGGGCTCTGTCCCATCGGCTGCCCGCGGGCTGGCCCACCACCTGCGGTTGGTTTAAACAGCAACCCCCTCTAGGTAGGTCGTCGCTGTATTTCTGTAGTTTCTGCTTATTATGCATCTTGACACATTGGGTCTCGTGTTAGGAATCCATCTGAAATTTCAAAGTGTGAGCAGTACTGATTAGAAGTCACGGTTCTTACTGTCCTAACTCATCTAAATAACTAGAAATGCCTTTCGGTAGGGTATTGACCACAAATAGAGACTTTGGGACTTCGGGGGTCTCTCTGAAACAGTCAGTTGGCTGTTGGGATCTTTACTGCAGAGTAGGGGTCTGTCCAGCACGGGTGCTGTTTTCTGTTGTGTTTTTACGCCGTTCTTGCCGCTGGACTGTGCGGCTCAGGTGGTCGTCCTGCGGGCTGCTGGGTCGCACACCTGAGCGTCAGCACAGGCTGACGGGGCCGGCTTCCCTCCCGCGCTTTCCCCAGGCCTGGTGCGCAGCCACCTCCAGGATTCTGCTGCGTCTTCTCCGATGTAAGCCTTGCCTCACAGTGGGTCCTGGTGCCTTCTCACCTGCCATGGCTTTCTTACCAGTCCCCTGGCTTCCTGCCCTCTGAGAGCCCCCGTCTACTTCCCATTTGTTCTTGAACAGGACAGGCATCCCCAGTCGCCAGACAGGTTGCTCCACCATTGCCTCGGTCAGCAGGTACCTCCGAGGCTGCTGGGCCTCCCCTGCCTGCACGCTGCCTCCAGGGCACCCGCTCTTCTCTGCTGGGAGCTGCCCCGGCCCTCCCTCGCCTCATGGACTCCGGCCCCCTCTGGTCCGGGACCCACTGCTCCTCCAGCCCGTCCGAGGGCAGGACTGGGGCCGCCCCGGGCCTGTGTGCATGTTCCTTGGGCCACAGTCAGTGGACTAACGCAGAACGGGACGCGGTGATGGCGTGGGGAGCTCTGCTCCTCTGAGACCCCACTCAGCCGTCTTGCCGTGGTGGGTCCTGCCAGCTTGGTCTCGGGCCCTGGATCCCAGGGAGGGGGGCAGGCTGAGGTCGGGGTCCCCTTTGTGCAGTAGCGGTCCCTTGCCAGTGTTTATCCGACACATACTTCACCTGGGTGCTCTGCCCCTCCCTGCGCTTGGCCTCCGGGAGCTCGTGTGAGCCCGTCTGCAGAGGTGACCTCTCAGCCACNGGGCCGCGGCGGGTCCGGCTTGCAGGGGTGTCGGGGCCGCTTGTCAGGGTTGGGGCGCCTCGCCCCCCGTCACCCTCCTGCGTCGAGGCGCTGGACTTGGGCTCCGGGAGGGATCTTCTCTCACGGGGCCCAGCGCCCCGCACCCCTTGGCCAGAGCCGAGCCTTCGTGTGGCGAGTGTGTCGGCAGGACAGTGCTCACTGCAGGGGAGCTGGAGCACATGCTTTGTGGCCGCGTCCCGGGGTCATGCTCAGTGGGAGCGGGTGCTGTTGCAGAGACAGGGCCTCGGGCCAGAGCACAGAACCTTCCAGAAAACCCGTGCTCGCCCTTGGCGTGTCTCTTTCACAGCAAGCTGGGCTGAGGCCCTTCTGAGGAGCTGGTCCACGTTCGCACGTCCTTAACACAGGGTTAATCTCGGAGCTGCTCCAGAGCCCTGACTTGCTTTTCTAAAACCAATTGGAGTGCTGCTCGTGGCGTCATTGGGAAACGAACCACCTCCTGTTCACAACAGTAATCGCGTGGGGGATAGTTTTGCTCCCAAGCACAACAGATATTTAAATGTCTGTTACCCGAAAGAGTAAATGTTTCTGGAGAATTTTCACACACACACAGTGACTCTTAGAGACTACCCATATGTGTGCCTAGTTTTTGATGATTCTAAGTATGAAGCAGGTTTAAAAGACGAGCATGTCGCTTTACTCAGAAATAGAAAAGGCTTAGATTCAGGCACTGCGGCTGTCTTTCCAGTCTGTTTTATTAATAAGTTGATGATTCTGTTTTTATGCTCTTTTGATTGCCTGGTGAATTAATCCTACAAAAGCAATTGCTTTTAAAAACTATATTATCATTACTTTGTTTTTTGTGAATTCAAATATGTTGTTGATCACCATTCCACAAGTATGACTTAGAAAATGTTATTAGCAAACTTTTTTTTCTAATGACATCGAAACTTTATCAGTGTTACGGCATAGGGTTGGCAGCTGGATTTTAAGTCCAAACTCATCGGTAAAGAGCCGCCTGCCAGTGCAGGAGCTGAGAGGTCAGTCCCTAAAGGAAGCCATGGCAGCCCCCTCCAGTGTCCTTCCCTGGAGAACCCCACAGAGGAGCCTGGTGGGCTACAGTTCACGGGGTCACAGAGAGTCAGTTACTAACAACAGGTTCAGGAGGAAAATGACTGAGGACACCTCAACGGACCACGTTCTCCACCTCGTGAGCATTTTCAGTCAAAGCAAGGACCCCGGAGGAAGCGTGCTGCTTCCAGAGAGGAGCGCGTAAAGTCCTCCGAAAAGAACGTGAGACAGGTGGGTCCTGGCCCCTGTGCCTGTCGGGGAAGCCTAGAGCTCCTTTGTCAGAGGCAGCCTGGGGCCGCTTACTGTGTAAGTGCTGAAAGTGGGACCTGAATCCTGGGAGGTTAAGAAGTCAGGAGGCTGGGGCGCCACAGGAAGTGCCCGCAGGACAAGAGGGTGTCTGAAGCCACACAGTAGCAGACAGTCAGTTAAACGTGTGTCCAAGGGTGCGACACAAAGGGTTTCCCTTTGAAAGCAGCAGATGTCAGTTGGCATCTCCTGTCTGACGGGCCCCTGCATCCTGGACGCTCCCAGCTGCCTGGACAAGCCTGGGTCCCTGGGGGAGGAGCGCCCCAGCCCAGCTCTGTGCTCTGTCCTCTCCTCCTGGGGGTCACCCCTCCTCGCTTCCCTGCGAGGGTCTCTGGGGACACTCAAGGATACCTGGGACTCCGGGCAGCATTGACCAGTGAGCCCACTTCGGGGTCCTTGGGACCGTGTGGCTTCTCTCTCCCCACTCTCTGTGGCGTGTCCTCCCGTGCCTGCAGCTCTCGGGGTCGTGGTCCCAGAGCAGCAGCAGCAGCAGCACCCGGGCACTTGCCCAGGCCCCGTCCCGCCTCCGTGCCCGCAGCTCTCGGGGTCGTGGTCCCAGAGCAGCAGCAGCAGCAGCAGCACCCAGGCACTTGCCCAGGCCCTGTCCCGCCTCCGTGCCCGCAGCTCTCGGGGTCGTGGTCCCAGAGCAGCAGCAGCAGCAGCACCCAGGCACTTGCCCAGGCCCTGTCCCGCCTCCGTGCCCGCAGCTCTCGGGGTCGTGGTCCCCAGAGCAGCAGCAGCACCCAGGCACTTGGCCAGGCCCCGTCCCGCCTCCCTGCCCGCGGCTCTTGGGGGCCAGGGTGCCCTCCAGGGGGTTCCAGTGCCATCCTGTGCTGTTTTCCTGTAAGTTTGTGGTTTTGTGGAGCAGGATGGGAAGTAACTGTCCGCTAATACTAAGTTCATCTAACTGTCTGCTACTTTATTTTAGGTTCTTATAGTTAGATTTAGTTCCTATTCGGTCTTGATTTAAAATTGTCTTCAAGTGTTTAATTTCTTTTTAGTAAGTATTTTAACAGTTAAAATTTTTAAAGAACAGGAAGACATAAAATATTGGGTTGGCAAAAAAAAAAAAATTCTGTCCGGTTTTTCTGTAATATCTTAAAACATCTCAAAGGAAAAAAAGGTAAAAGTCCCGCCTCCCCCATCCCACCACCTCCTCCTGTGAGAACTGCTGCTAACCGTTCTTTCCTTCCAGAAACCGTACAGACAGGCACGTCTTCTAAATACATCAGTGGGCTGCTGCTTGTCTTATGGTTCTGCCAACAAGGTTCCTTTTTCAGTCTCATGACAGATCTTGGATGTGTTTTCACACTCAGGTGAACAGCTCTCCGTCCTTTAAAGGGGTCGTGGTTATTTTTGGCGTGAACACCTCCTGTAGCGCCTGCCGTCCGAGCGGCAGTGGCGTTCTTCTCAGCAGGGATGCTGTGCTTGGGCCCGGGCGCTCCCTGCCCAGCGTCCCCGGCTCTGCCTTTGGGTGCTAGCCTGGCCTCAGGCGCGCCCACGGGCGGCAGTGTGTCCTGTTCCCATCTGCCTGCACACCCGCCTTCCCAGGGGCCTGCGTCTCGGTGCATCCGTTAGGGGAGAACCACATTACATAAATAATTTTTCCCCTGTAAGTGAATATGTTTTATTGATACCCCCGTCTTAAACACAAGTAATCCATAAGTGCTGTGGATTGGACAGGCACACTGAGCGGGACGGGACAGTATGCCATCACCTGCTCCCCGCAGAATCCCGTGTCCTCCCCGGAGGGAATGGTTGTGATTTGACATGTCAGTCCAGATGTTTCTCCGTCTCCTTGGACTCTTCAGCGCCGAGTCCAGCTCCATAAACGTGCTTGGGTTTGTCTTTCTCACTTGACGTCGCGTCTTGGAGAACTTTCTATGTTAAGACTCATATCTCTGCCTCACTTCTTTTAAGTTGTAAGCTTGATTTTTTTTTTTTTTTTAATATGATTTCAGCCTTACAGGGGTGCTGGGAGGCAGTGCGAGGAAAGCACGTCTGCACGCTCACCGTTTTCTGTGCTTCGCCTCATCTCCTCCCCCCCTCCCCCCACGTGTGTGTGTGTACACCCACGGGGACGCACACATCCATCCTCCTGAGTCACTTGAAGCTGTGCACTTGCTGCTGTGAGCAAGGGCGAATGCAAGGGCTACAGCGGACCTGAGGTTTTGATCGATGGGAGCAAACTCATCCCTAAACAGACCTGAAGACCAGGTGCCCATTCCCCTGTTCTTAATCAGCTCTTCATAAATCTGCCTGCCTGATGGGAAGGCAGAAAACGGTGTCATTGTTTGCTACAGTTGCCTGTTTGCATTCATTTTTCTGTTGATTTTCTTAATACATTCCTTGCCTGTTGGGAGGGGGTGGGGGCAGAAGGGAGGGTAGTTTAACTTTTTCAAAACGTGAAGACTTCACATCCACGTCACCGTCAGCCTCAGCCTTACCCGGGGATCACACTCGTCTCATGTCTGAGCCCATGTGTGTGCACGTCCTCCTGGCCCCACGCAGGACGGAGGCTCCCACACCAGCAGGTAGAGTGCCCAGGCTTGTCTGGCGTCTGCCTTCAGGGGTTTACAGCAGCTGATGAGCGTCCGGGTGCCTTATCTCTTGTGACATGCTTCATCTGGTGGGGGGGGGGGGTGGTCAGAAACCTTAAAGTTTTCTTTTGAAAATTAAAACACTTGGTTCCGTCTGGGTTGGGGTGAAGGCCATGAAGCCTGAAATGCATCCTGTGTCTGGAAGCCCCTCGCTTCCCCGGGGCTGGCTGGCAGCTCGAGTGGGGGTCCACTTTCGACAGCACCCTTCTCTCTCCAGCCCACGGAACTGATTCTCCTGATAGCTGTTGTCATGGCAATTTCTGGGCGTCTNATGAAGCCTGAAATGCATCCTGTGTCTGGAAGCCCCTCGCTTCCCCGGGGCTGGCTGGCAGCTCGAGTGGGGGTCCACTTTCGACAGCACCCTTCTCTCTCCAGCCCACGGAACTGATTCTCCTGATAGCTGTTGTCATGGCAATTTCTGGGCGTCTACAGGGATCGGAACCTTAACAGGGACAATCTCTGGTTCTAATTCAACCCTCAAGTCAAGTAGGTAATGAGACGTGGTATGTTAGGTGACATGCTCACGAATGTGACTGATTCATGTTGGCAACAGTATAAGGATTTTGTATCTCATCCCGTGAGTCCACCTGTCATGTGTCAGACGGGCGGCAGGACTGAGACGTCAGCGCAGTGTTCGCACAGACAGTGGTACCACGAGAGATGGGAGAGTGTAGGACAGGCAGACGCCCCCTGACCTTGGCCTCCATGGGACCCCGAGTGGTTGTGAGAGGGGCAGTGCGGCAGGAGCAAGGCTCCTCTTGCTCCCCGTCTCCAGGCTCTTGGCATTAAGCCTAATTGCCGTCACCACGGAGGATGATAGGTAACTGTGCTGCTCAATTTTATGAATGAGAAGTTTCTTTAACTGCCAAGTACTTCCTTTTAGTATAGGACTTGGAGTTTTGGAAACCATGAGATAGAAATGGTATAACCGTTTCTGTATATAACATGGACATATAATGGGGCTTGGCATACAGCCAGGGGAGAACCAGTGTGGCGGGTGGGGTTTGAAATCAGGTGACCAGGGCTGGGTGGCTGCTGCTCAGCCTGAAGTTACCTGGTTTTTAAATTATTGTTAGCTCACATAAAAATTGGAGCCAGCTTTTCAAGTCCCGTTAGGGACATAGACACACTTGTATCTCAAGGTGGTGGATACTTACTTACCGTTGACCCTTGATGAACACCGTGGGGGTGTTGGGGATGCCAGCCCTGCACACAGGTGAAAGTCCTCACGTAGCTTACAGATGGCCTCTGTGTCCTCAGCTTCTTCGTGTCCACAGCTCTTCCGTGTCTGCGAGTGGTGAATTCTGAGGTCTTACACAGGAGGTGTGTGTATGTACACACCACACGTCTCTGTACGTTCATCCACAGACACTTAGGTTGTTCCCTGTCTTGGCTGTTGTAAGTAACGCTGCTGTGAACAAAAGGGAGTGTGTATCTTTCTGAGTTAATGTGTTTATTCTCTTCAGATAAATACCTAGCAGTGGGAATTGCTGGGTCATATGGTAATTGTATGTTTTAAATTTTTGAAGAGCCTCCAAAATGTATTTCCATAGCGGCTGCTCCTGTTTTTAGCAGAGTTGTTGATTTTCGAACTTTGATCGAAGGATCCAGTCATAGTGGGCCTTAAAGTCCTCATTAATAATCAGTGTCAGAGCACCTCTCCTAAGCGTTTGAATAGACTCTCGGTCTCAATTTTGAGAAAGTGGTTTTGTGTCTTTAAAGATGACATGGCCGTTAATATCAACAGGGAAGCAGTTACTGGCTTGATCTGTCTTGCTTCCCCATGTACACAAAGGAAGCCTGCCTCTTTCGGGGCATGTTTTGGAAAGGTACAGAGGATCATAAGACTGTTGGAGGGGACAGCCAGGCGGAGAGGACTCTGAAGTTACGAGTAGAAAGTTGAGATATGAGAAGAAGCTTTTGAGGAGATGTGTAGGTGTCTCGGGGAATATGAGTGAGTTCTGTTCATTTGAGAGCACAAAAGTCATTCCACTCCCCAGAAACATCAGACTCGTGCTGGGGGTGGCTGAGAAGCAGCAAAACCACGTGTGATTCTGGGGATGTCCTCTGTAGGGCAGTCCTGTGAGCCAGGGTGGTTTGGTTTATTTTTGCTCTCTTTTGAGTTTTGGGAAAATAAGCAGCCCCAGTATTGACACTGATACCGTGTGATCAAAGTCAAAATTACATGGTTTCAAGGTGAATTTTTTTTTCTCCTAAAACTACCATTGCTTTCATTTGTTTTTAATCATCACGGTCATTTTGAAGTTTGAAATACAATTAAGGAGAAGACAGCTCAGGGGGGAGCCTGGACTGTTGTTTGCGCGTTTGTTTTCAAAGCAGGAGAAATAGCGTGGAGGCGCCAGAAGGAGCGACTTCCCTGGCGAGGGGCTGTGGAGGCAGCTGGGACTCACTTTTCACAGGAATGTTACACCCGCCCTCTGAGGTGTGTGCGGGGTGCAGACAGCGTGGCGTCAGGATGTGCGCGCACGCAATTCCCCGCCGAGCTGGGGGCGCTTCACCCCATGGCATCGTCGGCAGCAGCCTCTGTCTGCTCCGCTCTGATCAAGGAGAGAGATCACTTACAGGCGTGCGTCTGGAGCGAACGTGGCTTCTTTCAAGAGCCCCAGGATCGCTTTTTTAACTGAATAGTTTCTAAACACAGGCCACTTTGGTGATTCTGTGACATTGCCATACTTCCTGCTTTTCACCGAGGACACAAAGTCTGGTTGAATAATTCTCAGCTTGGAAACAGTCCTCGTGCTGAACGGTGATCCCCTCTCTCCCGGGCCTCGCTCAGTGAATACTCTGGACCAAAGAGGGCAGTCTAGCCTAGAGGTCAGCACGCTTCTGCTGTGAAGAGCCAGGTGGGAGGTGGTGTGGGCTTTGGGGCCAGACGGGCTCTGACGCCACACTCAGCTCTGCTGTGAAGGGGCCACCGGCAGCGGAGATGAGAGGAGTAGCTGGGCTCCCTCCTGGATCTGGCCTGAGGGCGCTGTGGGCAAGCCCCTGGTCGCCCATCCGCTGACTGCCAGGCTCTTTCCTCCCCGTCCTCGCCAGCCCCTTCACCTTGGGGAGCAGTCTGGTATCCTAGAAGCAGGGCCCTCACCCCTGATGGCCCTGAAAGGACCGTGACCTTCCTCACGTCTCCAGGTGAACAGGACGTGGTGTGACAGTCAGTGGCTTACAGTGATTTGAGAAGCCTGTGTGTGCGCTCTGTACACAGCACCTGAGACAGGCCTGTGTGGGGCTGTGGGACGGGCCTTTTCCAGTCTGCGGGCGAGCTCCTAAGTTCTCTGGTGTTTTGACGACCGAGAGTTCCCAATGTTACGTGCTCCAGTCTCCCGTTTCTTCTGTTGCTTTCTGTGCTATGAAGTCTCGTCCTCACCTCCAGACCCGTTCTCTTCTAGAAGCTTTTGTGTTTGGGTCTCTTGCCTTGGAGGATGTGTAGCTGTCAGGCTCTGTACGCTGTCATCCCTGCCACATAACTGCCTCTGGTGGACACCTGGGGGCTGTCTCTGCAGGTCTGTCTCCAGGCTTCTAGTGTGTTCTCTCGTCCTTCAGCCGGTCCCACGTTGTCTTAACTGCGGGGTCTTGAAGTCTTGGCGTCTGGTAGAGGAAGTCCTCCCCCGTGTCCTTGCTCAGGAGGGCCCTGGTCACTCTTGGCCCTGTCCATGTCCACATCCAGGGCAGGGTCAGCTTGAAGTTTCCGCTCCCCAGGAGAACAGAGCCCTCCTGGGGTCTGAACCGAGGCTGCAGTCACGCTGGTCATTTGGGGGAGGTTGGCACAGGTGGTTTCAGTCTTGTGAGTAGAGACTGCACACGTCTTTCCTTAGCTGATGCCTTTGGATTCTCTTTTAATACTTCTGAATGGTGTTATAAATGGCATCACTTAAGTTCTTGTTTTCTTGTTCTGTTTGCTATTCTGTGTTCTAATTCAAGGCTTCGTTGTTAAGGTGGTTTGCTGTAGAGGTTTGTTGGGCATGTCAGTTAGCCGTCATCATGATAAGGCCGTTACATGTGATCTGAGAACCTCGGGGTGG